>JAUDYJ010000100.1:0-25433 GCA_030761175.1 Masticophis lateralis
AAGCTGGCCACACCTACCCTGGCCACACCCTCCCTGGCCCCTGGAGGTTAAACACAACTCTGATGCCGCCCTCAATGAAATTGAGTTTGAAATCCCTGGTATAGGGTTTCTCCCTAAACAGGGGGTTGGACTAGAAGACCTCCAAGATCCCTTCCAACTCTGTTATTCTATCCTATTATGAGTTGTACGAATATGCACAGTTTCCAAATGCTGTAGCTACATGGAGAAGTCACTCCGTTCTCCTCAGAATTGGACTCTGACTGGGCAAGTCGAGATGTCTTTTTGTGAGTTTATCTTGAAAGTCTTTGAATCGCTGACTTTTTAAATTAATATTTCTTGCTTTTAAAGGCTTAAGGCATCCAAGGTTGTACGGTAGAGTCAGCTAAAGGCTAAATTATATCAATAAATTAAAAAATCGGTCAATTGATGTAGTAACAAAAATCAGACAATGGATTTTTTCCCCTCAATTCTGGTTTTGTATGCATTTATGTTTAAGGGATGTGGTGGCTCAGTGGCTAAGATGCTGAGCTTCTCGATTGAAAGGTCAGCAGTTCAGCAGTTCGAATCCCTAGTGCCGCGTAATGGGGTGAGCTCCCGTGACTTGTCCCAGCTTCTGCCAGTCTACAGTTCGAAAGCACGTAAAAAATGCAAGTAGAAAAATAGGGACCCCCTTTGGTTGGAAGGTAACAGCATTTAGTCATGCTGGCCACATGACCACGGAGATGTCTTCAGACAGTGCTGGCTGTTTGGCTTTGAAACAGAGATGAGCACCGCCCCCTAGAGTCGGGAACAAGTAACACATATGTACGAGGGGAACCTTTACCTATGTTTAAGGATTGATCTTGTGTAGCTTCTCTGTTTCTTTCTTCAATTTTCCTGCTGTTAAGCCATTGGTTTCTGTTCTTCTAGTTTTGCCTGCTAGTTTTTATATGGATTCATCATGAAGTACTTTGTCATGTTTTTTTTCTGTTCTTCATTGGGTTTTCTTGTAGGCCAGTTTGGTCTCTCCAAAACTCAGTAAGCCTTCATGGTTTACTAGCCTCTTCTTCACTGTCCTTCAGGTATCTTTCTAAGGCCCTTTTCTCTTTGTTAACTGACTGGTGTATTTACAGCATTTCACAACCATCTATTTTCCTTGGTAAGTAGAATTTGTCAACATTGCTTTGTGGATGAAGGACATGTTTTTCTGATCTTCCTATTCAGGGCTTTTAGTTCTGCTTGAGTTCAGTCCACTATTCCATCTTTGCATCTATTGATTGGAACTACTCAGGTGTTAATTGCCTTGATGGTATTTCCTCCGTTCAGTTTAGACATTCAGTTCTTCTTCACTCTCGTGTTGTATTTGCTTCTAGCCTCCTTCTGATTCCAGTGTGCTTGATCAACTTTTCAGAACTCCTCATTGAATGGTTGGACTTCAGTTACACTAGGGAATATAACAGCAGGGGTAAAAGAAGTAAAAGTCTGAAGAGATTCTCAGTCATTCAGGGCATGGTTTTTCCAAAGGTGTTTCTCCAGGAGGCAACTGGACTTTCTTGTTTTTTCTTTTGAAGACGTTTTGCTTCTCATCCAAGAAGTTAAATTTTTATCCAAGAAGATTAAAAAAAATTATCCAAGAAGGTAAAAAAGATGTTGAGACTCTAGAAAAAGTGCAGAAAACAGCAACCAAGATATGTAGGGTACTGGAGGCTAAAACATACAATGAAGGGTTGCAGAAACTGGGCATGGCTGGTCTAGTGAAGAGAAGGTCCAGGGGAGACATGATAGCATCTTCCAATATTTGAAGGGCTGCCACAGAGAGGAGGGGGTCAAGCTGTTTTCCAAGGCACCCAAATGCCAGACAAGGAATAATGGATGGAAACTGACCAAGGAGAGATTCAACCTAGAAATGAGGAGGAACTTTCTAATAGCTTCTTCAGCTCTGTCAGGATAGTGGAGAATGGGAGGATTTATACTTCTGGTAGACAACTGGTTGCTTGTATTTTTTTAGAGGGCCATTAAAGCCCTTGGAGGTTTATCTGTGTCCTCAGGGTCACCTGAGTAGCACTCTTGGTTCCTGTAGTCTGAAATTTTTCCCTCTGGAAATCCATTCCTACTTCCACACCAAACGTGTTCATAACAAATTATATAGCTAAAAGTCTGTAGAGATTCTCAGTCATCCACATTTTGGTTGTCCCAAAGGTTGTCCCAAAGGTGCTTTTTTCAGGAGGCAACTGGAATTTCTTGTGGTTTTTTTTTTCCCCTTTTGAAGACATTTCACTTCTCATCCATGAAGCTTCTTCAGCTCTGACAGGATGGTGGAGAATGGAAGGATTGATACTCCTTGAAGACAGCTGGTTGCTTGCATCCATCCATCCATCCATCCATCCATCCATCCATCCATCCATCTATTTATTTATTTATTATTTATTTATTTATTTATTTATTTATTTATTTATTTATTTATTTATTTATTTATATTTTAATACTGCCCTTGTCCAACCGGACTCAGGGCAGTGAACAGCCAAGATAAAACATAGTACACAAAATTTAAAACGGTTTAAAAGGTATTAAATAATTTCGGCTCCCAATTTAAAATAACCCAATGAAAATCAATTTCAATTTAAAACCAAAAAGGATAGGGTCAGGCCAGCCCGGCTAGATGAAATAGGTGAGTTTTAAGGGCCCGACGAAAAGCCCGGAGGTCCAGTATTGTGCGTATCTCTGGGGGTAGGTCGTTCCAGAGGGCGAGTGCCGCCACAGAGAAGGCTCTCTCCCTGGAGGTCACTAGCCGACATTGTCTGGCCGATGGCACCCTGAAGAGCCCCTCTCTGTGTGAACGTACTGGCCGGTGGGAGGCTATTGGTGGCAGAAAGCGGTCTTGTAAATACCCCGGCCCTAAGCCATGGAGTGCTTTAAAGGTGGTCACCAACACCTTGAAACACACCCTGAAGACCACTGGGAGCCAGTGCAGCTCGTAAAGGAGAGATGTCACATGGGAGCGCCCCATTGCTCCCATAACCCCCATGCGGCTGCATTCTGGACCAGTTGGAGCCTCCAGGTGCACCCCAAGGGGAGCCCCATGTAGAGAGCATTGCAGTAGTCCAGGCGTGAAGTGACAAGTGCTTGAGTGACCATGTGTAGGGAATCCCGATCCAGAAAGGGACGCAACTGGCGTATCAGGTGAACCTGATAAAAAGCTCCCCTGGCCACGGCCGTCATATCCTCTTCTAAAGACAGCCGTGCATCCAGGAGGACACCCAAGTTGCGAGCCCTCTCCATTGACCCTCCATGGGTGCCAATGACTCACCCCCAATAACCAGCAATGGCACCAGCTGGCTATATCGGGATGCCGGAAGCCACAGCCACTCGGTCTTGAAGGAGTTGAGTCAGAGCCTGTTTCTCCCCATCCAGGCCCGCATGGCCTCCAGGCACCGGGACATCATTTCAAGGGCATCGTTGGGGTGGCCTGGGGTGGAGATGTACAGCTGGTCATTGAAGCACTTGGAGATTTATCTGTGTCCTCAGGGTCACGTCTTCAAAGAAAAAGAAACCAAAAAAACTTCCCGTTGCCTCCTGGAAAAGCACTTTTGGGACAATAGCAGTGGTCATTTTCACTCTATGTAGGGGTAGCCCCCCAATTCATTTCTCTAGGTCTTCCCCTGCATGCTTGGAAGATGTGTTTCAAAAGATGTATTTGTACATCTATATTACTCATCCAGGAAGGTTGGCCTTGTGTAATGCATGAAATGGCCAGAAGGGAGACATACTGCAAATTTCATTCAATTCACATGAGAAAGATTTTCTCCTACATCCATAGTATTAGGATGACAGTGTGCTATATCTAATTTCTTAGCGCTACTAAAAACACACCCGAGCCTCCATCTTTCAAAAATGTGTTACCAGATTTTATTCCCACTGCTGTCTGTATTTTATATTACACAGACAGCTGCCTTGAGCTTCAGATGTTAAAAAAAAAAAAAGTCAGAAAATACATTAGCATGTCCCTCTGCATAAGCCACATGACCACTTTCATGCCAATAATCAATGAACTGTGCTTAGTGTTTTCTGGATGGCTTGCTAAGATCATACTCAATAGAAGCCACAATGATACTGCCACCTTTTAATTTGATCTCAATATTCCCCGACTTCTACTAAATGGAGGATAATATCGCATTGTTATCTATTTTCATTAGATGCTTTTTCATACGAATGTCACCGCACGAATCCCTCTTTTATGTATATTATGTAAATGAAATTCGCAGGGTCTAGTACCCATTGCACGCCGACCTTGCCAGATTGTGGAGCTGGAAAAAAAAATCACCCTGAATCCGTCTCTAACCATGGAAGAAAAGAGTATTGTTCAACTCATTAACATTCTGAATGACCAGAATAACACAATACCTTAACACACAAGTGCCCCATTTTCACAGAATGTCCTGACCATTAAGGGACAAAAAAAAAAAAAAAAATCCAATAACTCATTTGGTGACAAAGATTTTAATGAGAACGGAAAGCAGCATAACATAAATCAGTTTGACACAAATGCTTAAATTTTTTTTTTGAAGAACCAAGAAAAAGAAAGGGGGGAGGAGAACAAGAAATGGGAAGAATTCACCCCAGTCTCATTAGTCTGATGATTTTTAAAATGTGGTTTTATTGCAATGCTGTAGCCCAACATTGGAGAGAGTTGTACTAATTTGTCAAGCAGTTCAGCTAATAAAGCAATACAGAATCTGGGGAGAGAGAGGGAGAGAGAGAGAGAGAGAGAGAGGGAGGGAGAGAGAGAGAGAGAGGGAGATTATTTAGATTCTCCAGCAAACAAAGAAAAAAAACCCCACATCTTCCAATATTATATTCTCCGTTCTTCAAGAAGTGATGCTTATATCCCTCCCATTTTATTTAGGGGATGTGGCTTGCTGATATGAAGCTACATTGACTTCTCTGACCTGGTGCCTTGTGTTTGGTTTAGAACCAGACAAAAGAGGAATTCCAGATTGCAATCTTGAAGTTCTTTGGAGGATCTCTTACCTCATCAGATCAAGTTGATTGAAACCAAAGCGAAATACAGGTGGGTCAAAACCAGGGGTGAAATCCCAGCAGGTTCTGACAGGTTCTGGAGGACCGGTAGCGGAAATTTTGAGTAGTTTGGAGAACTGGCAAATACCATCTCTGGCTGGCCCCAGAGTAGGGTGGGAATGGAGATTTTGCAATATCCTTCCCCCAGGAGTGGGGAGAAAATGGAGATTTTGCAGTATCCTTCCCCTGCCATGCTCACCAAGCCACGCCCACCAAGCCACACCACACCCACCAAGCCATGCCCACAGAACCGGTAGTAAAAAAAATCTATGATCAAAACCATAAATAAAATGTAAAAGGAAGATGTCAACCAGTTTGCATCTTCTATAGTTCTAGTTTATAGCAAATAAAATATTGTTATTGCTGTTGTTATCTTGCTTCATTCTTGAACCGCCAATAAAATGAGATTAAAGAAATTAACTTCAAGAGTTTTCCATGAATAGTGATATCAAGAGAGGGGGGAGGGAGGGAGGGAGGGAGGGAGAGAGAGAGAGAGAGAGAGGGGGGGGGGGGAGGATCTAACAAGAACAAAGCTATGCCTATTCCAAAGCTTCCAGAATAATTAGCCCAGAAAATAGGAACCAAACAAGATATTTAAGCTGTCTCAAAATGTTTTGATTCTAAGATTTCTAATGATGATAGATGAGAGGAAAGAATTATTTAATCTTCAAAACTATTTAAACCTCTGCATTTTGAACACACACACACACACACAGTTGATTAAAAATTGTTAATTTATATTACTATCCCAGATTACCACCTAAGTATATCTAGATCACTAAATCAATGCCATGATATGCAATTATGGAAAAAATTGAATGATACTTATAGCTTCCAATAGCTGGAAGATATTTATATGTGCATTTTGCACATACAGTATGTTGAATCCCTCCTCCTCCCCAATTGCTTTCAATATTTACTGGAAGAATCAAAAGAAGTCTCTACTTATGCCTTCACATTTCATATAAAAGTAAGGAGCCAACATGATTTATGAAGTAACTCTAGGAAAAGGGCACTGAATAAACTTTGTTGAACCCAAGTGTCACACAAGTTGAATTGCTTATCTTCTCAAAACAATTTTGCTTTTGAAGACTTCTCCCTTGGACCATAAGGAAGGCTGAGCATCAAAGAATTGAGGCCTTTGAACAATGGTGATGGAGAAGATTCCTGCGAGTCCCTTGGACTGCAAGGCAATCAAACCGGTCAGTCCTAGAGGAGATCAACCCTGACTGCTCTTGAGAAGGCTGGATCCTGAAGATGAAACTCAAATACTTTGGCCACCTAATGAGAAGGAAGGACTCACTGGAGAAGAGCCTCATGCTGGGAAAGATTGAGGGCGAAAGAAGAAGGGGACGGCAGAGAACGAGGTGGCTGGATGGAGTCACTGAAGCAGTTGGCGTGAGCTTAAATGGACTCCAGAGGATGGTAGAGGATAGGAAGGCCTGGGTTCCTGTCCATAGGGTTGCAATGGGTCAGACACAACTTTGCAACTAACAACAACAAGACTTCTCCCACCAATTCAAACATTGAGGAAACTCCAGATTTCTTTGGACAGCAACATTTTTTGCTAACTAAATAAGAATATGCCAAGTTGCCATACACTGAACTCATCTAAAATACATTCTTCTGAGTTCTGAAGATTGAGGTAGCATGGAACTTCTACCAACTGGAAAAAAAATAGAGAATTAAATTTAGAAGAAATATACATGTTCAACATTCAACACCAAGGTGGTGGTTATTGGTTTTTTGTTTTTTGTTTTTTGTTTGTCTTATCACAATTCTTCCAACGTTCCTGCAAGAAGAAACCTTTAGGTGCTCTCCAAATTACCTTTAAGTGAAGTGCAATTTCAGTGAAGCTCTGAGCTGGCAAATGCCACTGATTTCATTTGAACTTAATTCTAACGAAGTGAGGTTTAAAATGGGAACTCAGCTGCCCATGTGGATGGTTACACTTACAATGCTGAGAAAGTGGATGGCACATTCCCATTGATTCCTCTCTTGAGTCTTGGAAACAGGTTTATATGTATTTGTTTTTTAAAAAAAGAAGAAGATCCAGTCTTGATTCTTCTGAATGGATCTAACTTTAGCTAAGGGGCCCTTTCTTTCATTTCTAGGCAAGATATGTTGTGGTCTGCTGGCAGCATGCGGAGCTGGCAGCAGAGCTGGACAGTGAGGAGGCTGGTGAGGAACATGGACCAGTCCTGGAGTCTGGGGAAGGCTCGGACAAGGGGTCTGCATCAGAGGTAGAGATGGGGCCAGGGCCATCTGGGAGCGATGTGCGGACTCCGGAGCCTCCAGAGTTGGACATCAGAGAGGCAGAGGAACAGGAGGAGCTTGTTCCCAGTATGTGCATGCACAGAGCTGCCAGAAGGCACAAACAATTAAAACAAAAGGGGTGACTTGGGAGTAAGGCTTGGAGATGATTGGCCCCTCCCATAAGACATAAAGGAGAAGAAAAGGCAAATGAGCCTTTACAGGAAGCAACTTTGTTCATTACAGTCAGTTTAAATTCTGAAGCTCCGTTTTGACTCTGTGCTCCATGTGGCCTTGCAAAGCTAATTGCCAATTAGGTCTTTGGCAGCGTGTCAAGGGAGATAAAGGTGGATGCTTATCAGCCTTATCCTGAAGGACTGTGGTAGACTTCTGTCGGACTCTTTACAAACTATTTGTGACTCCTCACAGGCTGTGAATGAATAGAATTCACAGCTGTTGAAATTAAAAAAGGGGCTTGGGGACTAATTGTGTGCTTTTTACTGTCTCAATAAGCCTGGGTCAGAACAGGATACTTGAAATAATAGGTATGTCTTATTTATTTATTTATTTATTTATTGGTTCAATTTATATGCTGCCCTTCTCCGGAGACTCAGGGTGGCTTACAATGCGTTAAGCAATAGCCTTCATACTTTTGTATATACCTGCTTAGTAGGGCTTTTGCCCCTCCTAAGCGGTGTTCTTTTTTATACAAAGTCAGCTTATTGCCCCCACAATCTGGGTCCTCATTTTACCTACCTCGAAAGGATGGAAGGAGAGTCAACCTTTAGTCTGGTGAAATTCGAACTCGCAGCAATTTCAGGCAGCTGGTGCTACTTAACATCACTTTAGTCTGCTGCGTCACCAATGTCTTAGTACTCTGGTCACCTTGTAAACACTATTAGAAAGTGTTCACAGTGGAATCCAAAAGAACCCAGTTCTAATTAGGTTGTTGTGTAAGATACTCCGCAAATTTTAACAGAATATCAGAGTTGGAAAGGATTTTGGAAGTCTTCTAATCCAATCCCCTGCTTCAACAAGGGACTCTATACCTGTGATGGCGAACCTATGGCACATGTGAGAGGTGGCACACAGAGCCCTCTCTGTGGGCATGCACGCCATTGCCAGCTGCTCTTCCAGGTTCCATACACACATGCTCACCAGTGGTGGGTTTCAAAATTTTTTACTACCGGTTCTGTCAGTGCAGCTTGGTGGGCATGGCAGGGGAAGGATACTGTAAAATCCCCATTTCCTCCCGATCAGCTGGGACTTGGGAGGCAGAGAATAGATGGGGGCGGGGCCAGTTAGAATTTTTACTACCGGTTCTCAGAACTACTCAACATTTCCACTACTGGTTCTCCAGAACTGGTTAGAACCTGCTGAAACCCACCTCTGATGCGCGCTGACCAGCTTCTCTCTTCCAGGTTCTGGCACTCTGGTGCGCGCACTTCAGTTTCAGCACTCAGTGCCGAAAAGGTTAGCCATCACGGCTGTAAATCATTTCAAACAGGTGGTCTCTTCTTAAAAGTCTCCAGTGATGGAGCACCCACAACTTCTAAAGGCAAGCTGTTTCATTAGTTAATTGTTCTCAGTGTAAGGAAATTTATTCTTAGTTCCAGGTTGCTTCTCTCTTTGATTAGTTTTCATCCATTGTTTCTTGTCTTGCCTTTTGGTGCTTTGGAAAATAGGTTGATCCCTCTTGTTGACTGCCAATTGTCAGAAATGGGTTAGGGTCTCCTGCTTAGGGGTTGGATTAGATGACCTACAAGGTCCCTTCCAACTCTGTTAATCTGTTACATCTTCTTTGTGGCAACCCCTCAAACACTGGAATACTGCTATCATGTCTCCCCTAGTCCTTCTTTTCTTTGGCCAAATATATCCAATTCCAGAGGTGAAATCCAGCAGGTTGTGACAGGTTCTAGAGAACCGGTAGCGGAAACTTTGAGCAGTTCAGAGAACCGGTAGCGGAAACTTTGAGCAGTTTGGAGAACCGGTAGTGGAAACTTTGAGCAGTTCAGAGAATTGGTAGTGGAAACTTTGAGCAGTTTGGAGAACTGGTAGCAGAAATTTTGAGCAGTTCAGAGAACTAGCAAATACCACCTCTGGCTGGCCCCAGAGTTGGGTAGGAATGAAGATTTTGCAATATCCTTCCCCCCAGAGTGGGGAGGGAATGAGGATTTTGCAGTATCCTTCCCCTGCCATGCCCACCAAGCCACACCATGCCCACCAAGCCACGCCCACAGAACCGGTACTAAAATAAATTGGATTTCCAATTTCTGCAACCGTTCTTCATAAGTTTTAGCCTCCAGCCTCCAAATCATCTTTGTTCTTCTTCTCTGCCCTCTTTCCAGAGTCTTAACAATTTTTTTTTAATATTGTGGTGACCAAAACTGGATGCAGTATTCCTAGTATGGTCTTACTGAGGCTTTATAAAAGTGGTACTAACACTTTGCGTGATTTTGATTCTATCTCTCTATTAATGCAGGATTGGAATTTGAATTTTTTTAAAAAAATAATTTTTATTGAGTATTTTACATTTTAAAATGAAACACCCAATAGCAAAAGAAGTCAAGAGACAAAAACAAAAAACAAAGACACAAGCAATCAGACGTTAATATACAATACTAACAGCAGATATATACAATTTTACAACTTTCTGCATCGACTTTTGTGTTTACTCTTAGCTTTTATCCTCCTGCTCCTTCTCTTTATTTTTAAGTATTCATAATAAACTGTTTTGTTAGCTGGATCATTGTTTACATTTATATCCAGTATGTTAATATCAAATTTCACTTTATATTCTTACTTCTTAATTTGTTTTCTGTTTTCCAACCATGTATAAAACCTATTCCACACTTTATAATAATCCGAGTCTTCTCTTTCTTTGATCTTCCTCATTAATTTATCCATTTTGGCGCATTTGAGGATTTTCTTTATTATTGTTTCTTCCGATGGTGTATTGGTCGACTTCTACATTTGTGCTAGAGTAATTCTGGCTGCTGTTAGAATATGCAATATAATATAATAAGACTTTTTTTCCATTTTTCTATCCATTATTCCTAGGAGGAACATCTCTGGTTTAAAATCTATCTTTTGGAGTGTAATCTCTTCCAACCACCTTTTAATTTTATACCAAAATTTCCTCACCTTTGGAATTTGGATTTTTTGCATTGGCTTGCATCATTCATGATTTTTTTTTACTATCGCTATTGTTGCAAGTTGATCCATCTGCTGCATTCGATGCATTCATTCATCAAATTCAGTGGTTTTGTGCCACTTCAGCTTTCTTGGCATTGTTTTCTTAGTGATTTCAGATGTTCTTGGTTTTATGAAATGATTTTTTTTCCTTTCTCAGTGGGAGTTCCTCAAAGCTCAGTGTAGGGTCTTGTGCTTTTGTCTATAAACCCTTCTGTTTGTGTCCTTGTTTTTAATCTTCCCAGTTCTATTATCAAACCTGCTCTTATGGCTTTAAAGTTTATTTTCTGGAGCTACCTAAAGATAGGATGTGCAGTCTTTACTCTAGACAACATAGAGAACATTATATTCCATTCCAGTCAATTCTTTTTCCCTCCTCCAGATACTTCCTTTTTTCATGCCTGTCAGTTGGAAGAAATCTGGGAAACCAAAGATAGCAATAGACTATCTTTAAAGTCTTTCATCAAAACATGGATTAAAATATGTTAAAATTATTAAATTTATCCTATATAATGTCATAAAATGGATTTTTTTTTGTTTTAAAAAAGGGGGGGGGTAAGGTTAGGAATAAAGGCTTCAAATGAAATTAGTACGATTTATTTCAGATGCAAAGAGAGGTGAATGAGGCCTATGGAGATGCAGAACTGGGCAACCCAGAAAGATATATCCAAACTGTCAATCAGGAGGAATAATAATAATCAGAAATCATGTTCTTGGACAGGGAATTTATTCACCATAAGTGGAATAAATGTGATTCAGGGGAGAGAGAGAGAGAGAGAGAGAGAGAGAGAGAGAGAGAGAGAGAGAGAGAGAGAGAGAGAGAGAGAGAGAGAGAGAGAGAGAGAGATTATGCATTGTTAAGAGAACAGCAACTCTAGTAATACCAATAGCACTTAGACTTATATACCATTTCACAGTGTTTTACAGCCCTCTCTAACTGGTTTAGAGTCAGCCTATTGCCCCCAACAATCTGGGTCCTCATTTTACCCACCTTGGAAGGGTGGAAGGCTGAGTCAACTTTGAGCCTGGTGAGATTTGAACTGCTGTAGTATATTTAATGCATGCATTCACACAATTTGAATTAGGAATATTCCTAATTGCATTCTATATCTTCTTAATCCTAACTGTCAACCATTAAAGGACAATACAACTGCTGTGATAAATCAGAATATGAAGCCTTAATACTACTAATTCCAAATAAAATCCGAACACATTTCTAGTAAAAGAAAATAGGGATTATGCTGAGTCAGCCCCATCAAACCATATACCTTGATGTAATGACATTTTAATAATGTTCCACAGAAAGACAACAGGCAGTGCATCCAGTCTGGCGAAAGGAAGAACCATGGCAAACATACATGCTGAGTTTTCACCCAGTTAGAATGGAATTAAAGTACCTCAGGCTTTGCTCATATAACTGTAGTAGTTTGAGTGTTTTTCCCATGAAACTGGTCTATCAGGGCAACTTGGTCTACCCAAATATGGGATGGAGCATACTGCTTCCACTTTCACCTTTCAGCCCCAATTCAGGAGCCTTCGCAGGCAGTCGCTTTTGTAAAAATAAAATACTAATGCAAGTAGCCTGGGTTCAAATCCTAGAAAGGGTGTGGCTAGCTGATGAGAGCTAAATAGCTTGAAATCAAATCCTAGAAAGGGTGTGGCTACCTGACGAAAGCTAAATAGCTTGAAATCAAATCCAAGAAAGGGTGTGGCTATCTGATGAGAACTAAATAGCTTGAAATCAAATCCTAGAAAGGGTGTGGCTAGCTGACGAGAGCTAAATAGCTTGAAATCGATTCAATAACTTGAAATCTGGGAAACCAAAGATAGCAATAGACTATCATTAAAGAAACAATATTTATCATTTCTTTTATTTCTTCCTTTATTTTTTTGTCAGTAAAATATAAATTCAACAGTAGTACTTATTTATTTGGCGTATGGCACGTGTTAGTCAGGGATCACCAAGGTGGCTGTCTGCCTCTGGGAAAGGAAATTTTTCAGGTGGTTTTATCTTTACCTGCAGGATGCCCGAATGCTGGTAAGCAATCGGGGAGAGGCTCCTTTCCGGTCCCTTCCATGGTTTATTTGCTCATGGGAATCGAACTGCCGAGCTGCCAACCTCAGCCGATCACAGGCCTAACGTCTTACCACATGAGCCACCACGGCCCCTCAACAGTAGTAATTTGAGTGTAATAATGTCTCAAATACAGATAAAGAGTTGGAAGGGACCTTGTAGGTCATCTAGTCCAACCCCCTGCCCAAGTAGAACGTACACCATTTCTAACAGATGACAGTCCAGCCTCTTCTTGAAAGCTTCCAGTGATGAAGGTCCCACAACTTCTGAAGGCAACTTCTATTCCATGGGTTGATTGTTCTCACTGTCTGAAAATTTCTCCTTATTTCTACGTTGAATCTCTCCTTGGTCAGTTTCCATCCATTATTCCTTGTCTGGCCTTCAGGTGCTTTGTAAAATCGCTTGACCCCTTCCTCTCTGTGGCAGCCCCTCAAATATTGGAAGATGGCTATCATGTCTCCCTTGGTCCTTCTCTTCACTAGACTAGCCAGGCCCAGTTCCTGTAACTGTTCATCGTCTCAGTGAAGATCCGGAAGGATTGAGTTAAAGGAGGAGAATGAATCCTCTGTATGTTCTTGCTTTTAATGCTTTCTTTAAATTACTTTATAATGTTCCATTTAAGCTAAGTAAAATGTGAGGGTAACCATAAATGTACTTTTTTAAAAAAAGAAAAAAAGATATCCCAGACATTTATGGAAGTGAAACTAGTCGGATTTGTGGGAAAAGTTGACATCACAAGCCTGGTGGTGTTGGGAAAGATGGCATTTAATGAGGAATCAAGTGATTTCTCTCTACTAAAATGTACCATAGACATTTTAATAGAAGGACAGATGGCTTCTGCAAGATCTAGACTCTTTAAAAATAAATGGCCGGGCAGCTTTCCAAGCGGTGTCAGTGGGCCCGACTTAAAAGGCTGCATGTGGTAGAAACGAAAGGAGGTTGTGACAAGCATTTTAGCAGGAGATGCAGTTATAGAATATGAGAAACCGTAATCTGGAAATGTCAACTGATAGACAACTTTGGGGATCAGTTTCCCAGCCCAGTTGCTGCATACAGCTTGATGTTTCTAAATATGTAAATCGATGTGAGCAGGAGGAAAAGGGTGGTGTCATGCAGAACCTGTTGATTTCGCAAAAAAAGTCTCGTTTCAACTATTGTGACATTTACAGAACAATAATTCAGAGTGCAAGGAAAGAGTTGTTTCCCCAAGTCTAACTCCAACCCTGGACCTTCCATTTACATCATTCTTGATTTCCAGGCAAGATGCTCCCTCGCCTGCCTACCTGGGTATTTTTGTTTTGTTTTGTTTTGTTTTGTTTCAAAATTTATTTTTGGACCTACCTGCACAGATGCACACCTTTTACACTCATAATTGTGGAAAATTGCCTTGACTGAACTACAAGTTGCATTTCTTTTGTTTAGGACCGACAAGAAAATAAAATAAAATGAGTTGCATGCTTTCTTATTTATAGGATGTCCTCTCGTTTGGAGAATGGGAGATGATGATTGATGATGATGATGATGATGATGATGATGATGATGATGACAATGACAAAAGAGAGAGAGAGAAAGATTAGATCTGTCTGACTAGATATAGCTAGATGGTATATATAGCTAGGGGTGTGTGTGTGTGTGTGTGTGTGTGTGTGAGAGAGAGAGAGATATGATAGATAGATAGATAGATAGATAGATAGATAGATAGATAGATAGATAGATAGATCTATAGATAGGTAGAGATGATAGATAGATAGATGATAGATAGATAGATAGATAGATAGATAGATAGATAGATAGATATGGATGGAGAGAGAGAGATGATAGATAGATAGATAGATAGATAGATAGATAGATAGATAGATAGATAGATAGATGGATGGATGGATGGATGGATGGATGGATGGACGGACGGACGGACGGACGGACGGACGGACGGACGGACGGACGGACAGACAGACAGACAGACAGACAGACAGACTTCCTGGTATACAAAAGTAATTTCCTACTGCCTGCCATAAGGAAGTTTTTCATCTCTATAACATGGCCTATTCTCTTCTTATTTCCTGGTGGTGCCTCTGGTGGCCTTCTTTAGTTTTTCTGGGATAAGTTAAGGTCAGCTAAATGGTTTTGGCTTATTCCTGGATGGAAACTTTGGAAAGTGTAGAAAGTTTCTGAAGACCTTGTGCCTTACTGTCTCGGAATGATCAAATCACTCTGAATCTTTAGGAACATCCAGATTCAGTTCTGCTCACTGTTGGTGAAAATCTTGACTCATCTCAGAGGATATTCCAAATCTCTCCAGAGGACCTTCATCCAGGTCATGCTTCATCTCAAAATAAGTAGCTCTGACTCTGGCTAACCGAAGCATGAAAAATCAAGAAAGGTGCAGATGATTGCTTGAAGGAGGGTTGAACAATCAATAAGAATGTATTTCTAGGTCTTTGAAAGGAATACATCAGATAAAAGTTCAATCAAAGATGACTTGATTCTTCTTCTTCTTCTTCTTCTTCTTCTTCTTCTTCTTCTTCTTCTTCTTCTTCTTCTTCTCCTCCTCCTCCTCCTCCTCCTCCTCCTCCTCCTCCTCCTCCTCCTCCTCCTCCTCCTCCTCCTCCTCCCTTTTCCCCTCTCCCTTTTCCCTTCTTCTTTTCCACTCACCCCCACAAACATAAACCAGATTTCTTCCTGTTCTGTGCCCCAGCTAGGTATCTACAAGCAATTTAAAGTGAGTGAGAGAGAGAGAGAAGCAAACAGTGATAAAATGCTTATTATTCTCACTGAGCCATTACACTGTTGTTTTGTATGTCACTAGGTAGTTGCATGTGTTTATAAATACTTTTATTACACATGCAGTTATATTCATAGTCAGTTGTCGTTCATTAATTTCCTCCAAATGGCTAGTAAGAAATGAGTTCCATTAAAATTAAAAGGTCTCATTTTCCAGTAACTAAGTTTAGGAATGTTTATGATTGAATATAATGATGTCTTCCAACTCAGAATAAAATACAACATGTATGCAGAATCGAGAGATCAGGGGTGATTTTTTTAACTCAGTCAAGTTGGGATTTGCTTTATGATCTGAATTTTAGTATGCTGGAAAATTTGTGTTTTTGTGTGTGTGTGTGTGTGTGTGTGTGTGTGTGTGTGAGAGAGAGAGAGAGAGAGAGAGAGAGAGACAGAGACAGACAGACAGACAGACAGACAGACAGACAGACAGACAGAGGAAGGGAGGGAGGGAGGGAGAGGAGTAGGAAGAAGAAGTTACATCCAGGGCATTAACATAAAATTGTATATATTTACGATTGAATTGGATATCGATGTAACCTTCATAGATGAAAGAATCTATATATTTGAAATGTGATAATTAGTGTAAACTTGTATAGAGATAAGGAAGTGTATCAATTATAAGATAAAATTTGATGAAAATGTTTAAACTGGAGATGTCACACCAATTTGTGACATTAATAAACTGATTTTAATTTGTATTGTTAATAAAAAAAACTTTTTAAAAAAAAACCATAAAATTGTATCTTTTGATGGCCACTCTTTTAATTTTATGGTGGGAAAAGGGAATTGCACAGATTTGACACAATTTTTAATGCACGATTGTGCATTATTTCACAACAGACCAACTCTTGCAATCATTTGTTTGCATGCCACTGTTTTGAGTGAGGTTGGATATGGAAAGAACATTTGACATATATTCACTTCCTCCCTCAAATCTTACTGTTGTTTTCTCTGCAAACCATTCATTTGTTCGTTCATTCGTTCATTCATTTTCCCATTCTGAGTTGATTCTTCTTCAGTATCCTAAACAAACTTTTCCTTCGTCTTGCTCTTGGCTTCACAACATTTTCTCAACATTAATTTATTTAACAGAAATAGTATTAGAATTGCACTAGGATTTTTTTTTTAGATATCCAGCTTTGTTTATTTATCTCTCTAGCAAATTACTTACGATTAACTCCTTTTTTTTTTAGATAAATAGAACTATGGATAGATACTGTAGATAGATAGATAGATGCCCTGTTTTCCACAAAATAAGACATCCCCCGATAATAAGCCCAATCAGGCTTTTGAGTGCATGGCAATAAGGCCAAGCACTTATTTCAGGGTTCAAAAAATATAAGACAGGGTCTTATTTTCAGGGAAACACGGTAGATAGAGATAGATAGATAGATAGATAGATAGATAGATAGATAGATAGATAGATAGATAGATAGATTTTCTTCTCCCCGTTTCTTATCTTTGAAAGCAATATATATTGGCTTTTCAATAAATATGGTTGTTAGTATATTAAGACAACATCGCTGTAGAAACAAAGGAAGAATATTATGGGACAACTATATGTTGATTCTTCATTGAATCCTTGACTATCCTTCCCTCAGTTTAAGCTGTTGGGCTTCTTTTGATAAATGAAAATCTACAATTTTTGTCTTACAGTAATGCAAATCTATAGAGTTTCCAGCAAATTGTACGGTTTTATACAGTTTTATTTTTTTAAAAAAATTAGATGTATATGCCGCTCTTCTCCGGAGACTCAGGGCGGCTTACAATGCGTTAAGCAATAGCCTTCATACTTTTGTATATTTATATTTATACAAAGTCAGATTATTGCCCCCACAAACTGGGTCCTCAATTTACCTACCTTAGAAAGGATGGAAGGGTGAGTCAACCTTGAGCCTCAAACCTTGCAATAATTGCAGACAGCTGAATCTTAATAACAGGCTATTAGCCTGTTGAGCTATCTGAGGCTCTTGACAGTAAGTCAAGAGTTTCAAGCACTCATAAAGCTTATGGATACTGTAATTATGAAGGAAATAGTGTAGATGTTGCTACTATTACTGTCTTACTTACCTTGACTTTCTCCGTGAGCTGCTCCTTCAAGTGTCAATACTCTTTTCTATCTTGTCATCTTTAATCCAGGGGGGAAATCCAGCAGATTCTGACAGGTTCTGGAGAACGAGTAGCGGAAATTTTGAGCAGTTTGGGGAACCGGCAAATGCCACTGACCACAGAGTGGGGTGGGAATGGAGATTTTGCAATATCCTTCCCCTGCCACACCCACCAAACCAAACCACACAACACCACGCCCACCAAGCCACACACACAGAACCGGTAGTAAAAAAAATTGGATTTTATCATTGCTTTGATCTGAAGGAAGGACAGCCCCATCTATTTGATCACATGCAATTAAAAGGAGTTTAAATGTTATGAACAATGTATTATGAGCAAACCAGGGTGCATTTTGATTCAGAAAATGTTAAACAATAACCATTTTTGGGATAACTTTTATAAGCATCAGCTTAATTTGATGCATGATATCAATCAAACGTCTATCCATATTTCTTTCTCTACATGCAGCTATATCTGTTTCTATATCTATGCATACGTTATCTTGTTGTGAACTGAGATAAATCAGAGGATGGTTAATTCTTTTTCCTAGGATGACTGAGAATAAAAGCTTTCTCTTCTCAATAAAACAATTCCTGTAGACGAATTGCAATACCTGATTAGACAAATGAATATAATACTATCTTTGGAGTGGAAAACCTCGAGTAATAATCAATATAGTAAAGCCAACGAAGAAACCATTCCTTATTGTGAAAAGAGGTCTGGTCCCAATCACAATTCAAACCTTGTAAATGATTTCAACTTGTGTGGTATCTCTCTTTCTATTGACATCTGAATCAGCATCTGCATTTTTATAAATGAAAATACCTTGAGGTTATAAAAGGAATATCTAGAAGGATTTCAGTCTTCTTCATTTGCTTCCTACACATTTCTGGTTTAAGAATAAAGCTTTTGAAAAGCATAGCTTTGACTTCCGGTGGCGCCTTCCTCGTTGGCGGCGGGCTTCCCATGCCCGCTGGTCTCTCGGAGCGTTAGAGCCGCCTTACAGCTGGCAGGCGGCTCGAAAAAACCTGCTCCTTGACGGGAGGAGCAGGGAGAGCTTCTGGGGGTGAGGTTGAGCCTCCTTGAGCCCCCCAGGAATTTTTTCTTGTCCTGGGGAGGGCTCAGAGGGATGGCTCCCTCCATACCCCCAGGGTATGCTCCGCGCCGAGAGGATCCTCCGCTAATTACCTAATTAGCGGAGCCAGACGCTGGGAGCAACACCACAATTGAAATGACAATTGGAGCAAGCTGGAAAAGAGAGAAGGAAAATTTAAGCAAGTATGGATTTTTTTTCAACGGATTTTTTTGGAAGAGGAGGGGGGGAAGGGGGAAGGAGAGGAAGAAAACTGAAAGTTTTTAAGATGGCGACTGGCTCTGCTTGAAGGAAAGTGATAGAGGAAATGGAGTGCAGAGTTTAGTCCTGAAAGACTTTGAAAGGAATATTTTGTCACAGACAAACAACTTAAAGGAACAGAGGCTGATTTAAACAGATTTCTCCTGCTTTTTTTTCTTCTTCTTTTCTTTTCTCTATTGAAGTAAGAAGGATTTTTTTTCTTGGCCCTTTTTAAAAGTAAAGATGCCTAAACTTAAAGGAAGGGGGGGCTCCCCCTTGAATCAGATGAATAAAGTTGAAATGTCTCATTTGCAGAGACTTACAGAACAGGAGTTAAAAGAGTTAATTACAAGGTCCTTAGAGAGTGTGGTAGATAAGATAAAAGGTTCACAGAAGGATCTTGAGGAACTGGTTTCTGGGAAATATGACCAACTAAATCAAATTATTGCTCAAGTAGCTTCAGATTTTTCAACTGCGGTGGCTGCAATGGGGAAGAAAGTGATTGAGATGAGTAGTAAATTTGAATCTCAGATACAAGAGTTACAAGCGAAACTTCTGGAAGCAGAGGCCAAAAACTATAACATTCAGAATGATGTTATTATCCTTCAAATTAAGGCTATGGAATCTGCCATTAGACTAAGAGGGATAAAAGAAAACAATAGAGAAAACTTAAGAACAACCTGTGCAAAGGCCTTTGCAGAATTATTAAAGCTACAAGATGAATTAATTTTGGGTTCTATAGCGAAAGTTTACAGAGTTAACTCACGTTTGGCTAAACAAAGGAATCTGCCTAGAGATGTCGTTGTTTACTTCACTGATAAAAGACTGAGAGATGATATTTTACAAAAGTCTTATTCTGATAGAGTGCAGGTAGCAGGTACACAAATCAGGATTTTCAAAGAGCTACCATTGAAGGTCTTAAAGGACAGGAAAGATTTTGATTTTTTGGTCAAGGAACTGAAGAGAAGTAATATCCCATTTAGATGGGATTTTCCAGTTGGTATAATTTTTAGATATCAAGGTGTGAGACATTGTCTGAATACTATTGAAAAAGCAGAATATTTTTATCAAAATATCTTTAAGGGAGCACCGAAATATCTCAAGAATAAAAAGTCAAAAACAGAGTTTACAAAATGTGAACAGAAAGAAGAAAATCAAAGTGTGTTAAAAGTAAAAGGAGAATTTGGTGGTTGTCCAGAGGATTCTATTATGGATTTTTCTGATGAGAAAACTGAACACCTCAGTGTCCTTGGGGGATTACAGGACCTTGAACTGCTGGAGGAAGATTCAAAAAACAAAGTTTTACTTCGAGATGACCAGCAGCAGAGGTCCAATACTCTTCAGGAATGGGGGGTGATGCTAATCGACAGGAACTAGAAATCAACGAAGAAATCCGACTGGAAACCACAGGTGATAAATTTAAAGAGCATCGTGAATTGTTTGATACTGAATCAGAAAGCATTGAAAGATTTGGAAAAAATGTTTTATAAAAATTCTTTTAAGAAGTACAACAATTTGTTAAAAGTTCATTCTGAGTTGGACTAACTTTAAATTCATATATTAAAATGGATTATAAAAATTTTTACTATGAAGTTTATCCTGGATTGGACATGAGATCCTGAGTTCTGATAGATTGCTGCAAAATTAGCAGCGATCACTGGTTACCCAAGTATATATTTTTTGTGGAACTTATCTTCTAGGAGAAGACTATGAAATTGAAAATATCTCATAACCCGAAGGATTGAATTGCATAGGGTGGCAGGATTTGAAATAATTTTAAAGGAACATCTGGGAATGCAGCTCTTAGTTGCTTCTCCTTTTTTTTTCTTTTTTTTTTTTTCTCAAGGCTTGAATGCTAAGGCTGCAAAAGCCTATTTTTAGGTATAGTATAAGTTAGCTTGGATGAATTTTCCTAGAGGTGTGAATATCTTCGTGGTTGGATTTTATTCATATAAAGTCACTCGGGGGGTTGTGTGGAGAAATGTTTTACTTTGCTGATGGGGGCAGCGGCAAGATGAAGATTATTGAAGCAGGATTTATGTGAGGAAATATGTTTGACATCAATCAAATTGAAGAGAAGATTGAAATTTGGATTATAGAGACTGAGAAATGAATTAAATAAAAGATATTTTTCTTTATGACATAACTGTATGATTATAACTATATATGCATATATATTTCTTATGTTTTATGTTTTTGGGGTTTTTTCTTTAGTTAAGGGGTGTAGTTAGGATAGAATTATAATGGTGTTCTTAATTATAATGACTATCAATGGTTTTTTTTATTATAATATTGTTTAAATATATTAATGTCTGGTTTTTTGTTTGTTTTTTTTTACTTTTTTTCCCTCTTTCCTTCTTTCTCTTTCTCTTCCTCTTTCGAAATTTGTTTAATTTAGAATTTGAATATTTAATAATCCTTTTCTTTTCCCCTTGTTTTAAATTTTGTTTTTTTTAACTTGTAGCGGAAGTCGGGGGGGGGGATAGGGAGGGAAGGGGCTGGGGTTGAGGGAGGATGGGAGGGGTTGGGTGGGGGGACTGGGGAGGGGGGGTGAAAATGGAAAAATTTCTGTATTGTAAAACTTTTTCAATAAAAAAAAAAAAGAAAAGCATAGCTTTAAAGGTTTTTGTTGGTGGCCTGTTGGCCGCCGCGTCCCTCCAACAGCTGAATAAGATGAGGAGGAGGCATAGGAGTCAGGTCAGCATCAAGGCAACCTGGGGGCTTTGAGGGGGAAAAGGGAATGGAGCTGGCAGAGAGAGAGAGAGAGAGAGAGAGAGAGAGAGAGAGACAGAGAGACAGAGAGATGCAGAGCCTGGGCCATCCATCAGTCTTCAGATGGAGTGTCAACAGCCCTCAGGTCTGGAGGTGGCTGATGAGGAAGAGGAGGAACAGTTGGGTCCAGTGCCTGACGTCGGATACACAGAAGGCAGAGGAGAGGAGAGCAGTGGAAATCTATGGGCTGATCCTTGGGAAGGAAGAGCCACCACTGCTAGAGAAGCCCCAACCTAGCTCTGGGGATAAAGGGCAGGGGGCAGAGATGAATAGATGCAGCAGACAACTATTTATCTCCCTGCCAGACTGACTTGCTAGCCTGGAATCTTTGAGTTCACTTCAGAGGGTTTGTCGTTTTTGGGGAACTGGGTCAGAACAGTTTCATGCAAGCTACTTTAGGCAAAGCTTACGTTGGGATAACTCCAGGTGTAATTTACAAATAATGTGCATGGACCAAGAGCAATGTAGAAAAAAAAAAAAAAAACCAGAATAGGAAGAGAATATTAAGCATCAGAGATGTGATCCTCACCAGTATTGTTATTATCAGGAACAACAACAACAAAAAAAAAACTACCTTTTTTTTTTTAACAAGTCTCAAATCAATTTGATTTTTCAAAAAAAAGTATACTATTCAGATCGGTCTCCAAGAGGAGTAGTTCAGAGAATTTATCACAAGAGGAATACCGTTTTCTTTTACTCAGATTGGTAGGAAATGAAGACGGCATCCAACAGGGTATTGTGACTTACTATAGGTTCGATTTAACCTCACAATGTGATCTTATGAGGAAACTCTTCCTATTGGATTTTAAGGGCTTTGGGGGCAAGAGCAGCAGTCCGTGGGCTATTCGGTGCTCTCTGAGCTTGGTTGTTTTCTGGCAGATGCACTGATGATGATGTTACCTAAACTGGTAAACAAACATCTGCAAGAAAGCAACCAAGCTCAGAGTGCACTAAGGGCCCCATAGTCCTCTCCTCCTCCTCCTCCTCCTCCTCCTCCTCCTCCTCCTCCTCCTCCTCCTCCTCCTCCTCCTCCTCCTCTTTCACTGTGCAAACCCCACTCCCTTCTAGCAGTGATGATACTACTTAGTTGGGTCATGAAACATTTGCAAGGACCCTACAGTCCTCTCCTCCTCCTCCTCCTCCTCCTCCTCCTCCTCCTCCTCCTCCTCCTCCTCCTCCTCCTCCTCCTCCTCCTCCTCCTCTTTCACTCTGCAAACCCCATTCCCTTCTAGTGCTGATGATGCTACCTAGTTGGGTCATTGTTTCTCTGCAAGAAACAACCAAGCTCAGAGAGCACCAACGATCCCACGGTTCAACCCTGAGCTGCAAATATGTATATTCTATCAATAGAGTAATATAGCGAAAGAAGCTTCTTGGATGAGAAGCAAAACGTCTTTAAAGAAAAACCAGAAAGTCCAGTTGCCTCTTGAAAAAGCACCTTTGGGACAACCATGAATGCCTGGAGAATCTCCATCGACATATCAATACAGCAGTAGTCACCCCCTCGAAAAATACAGTAAGCTAAAAGAAAGACCACAAATCACCAGAAATGTCAAATAAGCTCTCAAGCATTCTGATATCAAGGAAGAAATTCAGTAGCTTTCTTCCCTCTGGAAAAAGACACCTTTAGAGACATGGAAAGTAAGGTTTTGACTGATGACGAAAATAATGACTATGGGCATAGACATGATTGAATCTAGTTCATAGGAGTGTAAAATAAGAATAGTTATAATGCCCCATTGTGAATCTTCTTTGAGTTAGTGGTTACCAGTGATTATGCAGGCAACATAGTAGGAAATCTAAAAAAAAAAAAAAAATAGGAATAATTGTTTATTGAAACTGGCCGATTTTGTACTAGACAAAAAATAACATTCTCAGAATGATATTCTTATGAACATCATGTGCATTCACTATTACCATCAATGCACTGTGCACTCTTACTTCTCATGATTGTCCTCCTTCTTTAATTTACCTTGTACAAAATAATATATACACACACATATATATACACACAGACTAGACTAGACTAGACTAGACTAGACTAGACTAGACTAGACTAGACTAGACTAGACTAGACTAGAATAGAATAGAATAGAATAGAATAGAATAGAATAGAATAGAATAGAATAGAATAGAATAGAATAGAATAGAATAGAATTCTTTATTGGCCAAGCATGATTGGACACACAAGGAATTTGTCTTGTTTCATATGGTCTCAGTGTAGATAAAAGAAAATATACATTTGTCAAGAATCATAAGGTACAACACTTCATACATACATACATACATACATACATACATACATACATACATACCAGTGGTGGGTTGCTCCCAGTTCGCTCCAGTTCTTGCAAACTGGTAGTAATGGTGGTGGGAGGCTCCGCCTACCCTCCTGGACGTTATCATGGACGATCTGTGCATGTGTAGAAGTACATGCGCGCTCCCATTGTGAATCGGTAGTAAAGATAAGTGTAACTCACCCCTGATACATACATACATACACACATACATACTGAGGGAAGCCAGTCACCCCTCCTAGAAGAATGAAATATTTTGAGAAATATTTAAAAAGGCAGAGTATTATATTTCCCCTGAATAGAGCAATGGGAATCTTAAGGGAGACAGAAACTCAGAGCCCTAGCTCTTTGCTCCCAGCAGATATTCGGTGCCCATTAAGAAAGACTGGGCCAGCCTATCTACAAGACAAAAGACCTCCAGCTCCAGCGTGATGGGATTATCCTTCAGGGAAAAGCCATTCAGCCACAATACGAACTACATAACAAGCCCCTTCATTGCATCACCCAGAAAGCTTCAACCAAGCTTGACTCAGAAAACCTACAAGGTTAGCTATGACCCCTACAGCAGGCAATAGCTTGCACAGGAACAGGAAGCTCAAGTTCAAAGCCCAAGAGAGGGTATAAATAAACCTCTCTCTCAACTCCATGGGGGTAACTGCGCCAGGACCAGGTGCTTGGTGGTTCTGCTCCATTAAACCATCTTTCCAATCAACCTCCATGTTTCCAGTGTCTTTTACAAATTTTACAATTTGTTTATTTTCTCCTTTTTGATCTAGGAAGAAGAAGAAGAAAAAAACCCCATAAATATCTTAATCGTGCAGGCTGATTTCTAGTTGTTGCTCTTTCTTTAAAATGTCATTGTAGTAAACCTTGAAAACCAAACAAAAGAGCAAAGATGCTTATTTTAAAATAACAAGCATTAATCAATGCCATATAGGTGGCAAATAACTACTTGTATCTTTTAAAGTGCTCTGTTCTCTCTCTCTCTCTCTCCCCCTCTCTCTCTTTCCCTCCCTCCCTACAGTAAAGATATTTCTAACATATCTCTTTCTCCAGCAAAGTTATTTCTAACATCTCTTTCTTTCTCTTTTTACAGCAGTTATTTTCTAACATCATCTTTCTTTCTTTCTTTCTTTCTTTCTTTCTTTCTTTCTTTCTTTCTTTCTTTCTTTCTTTCTTTCTTTCTTTCCTTCCTTCCTTCCTTCCTTCCTTCCTTCCTTCCTTCCTTCCTTCCTTCCTTCCTTCCTTCCCCTTTCTTTCTTTCTTTCTTTCTTTCTTTCTTTCTTTCTTTCTTTCTTTCTTTCTTTCTTTCTTTCTTTCTTTCTTTCTTCTCTTCCCTAGCAGTTATTTCTAATCTCCCTCTCTCTCTCCCTCTCCCACCTTCCCTCTCTCTCTCTCCCTGTTCAGCAAAGTTATTTCTAACATCTCTCTCTCTCTCTCTCTTTCCCCAGCAAAGTTATTTCTCATCTCTCCCTCCCTCCCTGCCTCCCTCCCTCTCCCTCTCCTCTCCCTCTCCTTCTCTCTCCCTCTCCTTCTCTCTCTAGAAAAGTTATTTCTAAGGAAAATT
>JAUDYJ010000101.1:0-25233 GCA_030761175.1 Masticophis lateralis
CACATTAATTAACAAAATAAGTCAATAACTGGCATAACATTTAGGATCCTTATCTGGTTTTCAAATCAATCTTATACATGCCTCACAGAATGATAATGGCAATTTACGATCCTTAAAGAATTAATTATATGCCTCTCAAAGTATAGGAGCCAACAGTAGAGGATAAATGCCTTATACTATTATAGTAAATATAGTATTGAGTAATTTATGGCAAATATAGTATTGAGTAATTTATGGCAATTTACCAACCTTAAAGAATTAATTATATACCTCCAAAGATATAAAAGTGTAGGAGCCAATAGCAGGCCTTATACAATTATAGCAAATACAGTATCGAGTATTAAACTGTACTATATTATATTAATGCTATACTATAAATGCTGTATGCCTTATACTAAAAAGCCATCTGGGCCAGGAGCTTTTGCAAATATCAAATAAAATATACTTCCTGAAATGACAGAGAAGTTTTCAGCATTTCAAGGTTATATAACAATTGAATATCCACCTGATCAGTTAAAGATTTGACAGTTAAAGTAATAAATATGATTAAAAGCTATAATGAAAAAGAATTAAGGCATTGCATAAAAATGCAGCATGGACCTGCAAAATCAATTCAGCAAAGGTTTGATTAGAACAGTATCAAGTAGAAAAACGCAGCAGATTCATACATTCAATTGTCTAAGAGCATTCTAGATTCTAAAATAGTAAAATATTAGTTAGTGAAGAACCTTTCAAAGGTGAGGACTGTCAGTATACAAGGGTTAATGAATTGGAATAGACATGGTAAGCCAATGGGGACAGTTTGGAGCCTGGGCGTGGCTTAGGTTCACTGATCTGTATATACAGTTATTTATTTATTTATTTATTTGTTTGTTTGTTTGTTTGTTTGTTTGTTTGTTTATTTATATATTTTTGAATTTATATACCGCCCTACTCCCAAAAGGGACTCAGGGCGGTGAACAGCCAAAATAAAATACAATAACATATAAAAGTTAAAAATTATTTAAAATAGATTAAATAATTTGGGCTTAGAAACAAAATTTAAAACATCCATTTATATAAAACATTTTAAAACCCAATTTAAAAGGGGAGACTTAGGCCAGACCAGCCTGTTGGAATAAAAACGTTTTTAGGGCACGGCACTTATGAGTGCTTCTGTGATTCTATAGCTTCTGTGAGTATTAATTCTGCACTTCTGGATTCTGAGTTCTGATCCTGGCTTCTGCTGTATGGTATTGTATATAAAGAAGTTTCTTTATTCTGAATCCTGCTGAATTATTTACTTGTGTGCTGGTTGGATTTCTGCAAACTCTAACAACGACTAGTCACTCTCAAGCTACACTGAGTGACACTGCTACTTTTGACCTCTGTTAAAATACATTCAACAAGCTGTGGTTAAGGAGTCAGGCTAGAAAATCGGACATCATGGGTCGGAATAGAATAGAATAACAGAGTTGGACAGGACCTTGGAGATCTTCAAGTCCAACCCCCTGCTTAAGCAGGAAACCCTATACCATTTCAGACAAAGGGTTGTCCAATCTCTTCTTAAAAACTTCCAGTGTTGGAGCATTCACAACTTCTGCAGGCAAGTTGTTCCACTGATTAATTGTTCGAACTGTCACGAAATTTCTTCTTAGTTCTAAGTTGCTTCTCTCCTTGATTAGTTTCCACCCATTGTTTCTTGTTTTACCCTCAGGTGCTTTGGAGAATAGCTTGACTCCCTCTTCTTTGGGGCAGCCCCTGAGATATTAGAACACTGCTATCATGTCTTCCCTAGTCCTTCTTTTCATTTTGCCTGTGTCCTTCACTGTTGAAGACAGGGACAACTGTTGAGGATGAATCCATGTTGTCTGCATCTCAAACTGAAGTGCAAATGGTTCCTGTAGTCTGCAATCTTTTTTTTTTCTTGAAATCCATTCATAACAACTATGACCTGGATGACTGAGAATCTCCACAGACTTCAAGCTACGGTGAACGACTTCTGAAATCTTCTGCGGTTTTGTGAAGCAACTTTGCCTGAACTTTGTCGAAGGCACACACGACTTTTGAAACCTTCCACAGTCGTGGTCTATTTAGCGATGATCATTTTTGGATTGAAAAATCACTTGTCCCTTCGGTTGTTGTGAGTATTTCTCAAGAGATCTGGGGCACAGTATTTACAATGTCATTTCTCCGAGAAGTATGATGCCAAATGAGACTCGCCCATAAACCATCCCTTGGAAAAAATATCATCTTCAATGGCACCCCAAGCTACTGTTTTACGCACTTAAACAAATCATTGGCAAGTTATTCCTTGGAGATGTGTTATGAAGTCAATTTTATGATGGTTTTCTCCTTGCCTTTTATTGTTATATGACCCTGGAGATCTTACATATTATTTTCCATATTGTCCTATACAACTATACATGCAGAAAGTATGTTCAATATCATTTGGATCTTTGCAATTTTTGTAGCTGTATGTCCCATTCCATAATTCTCAGCATGTGCAATTCAAGTGTTTAATAGCTGAACTTATTTTTTTTTAAAAAATGGATCTATGTCTATAATATATAATGTAGAAAGATATTTTTTCTCTCTCTCCCCCTCTCTCTTTTTCTCCCACACACACACTTGTGTGTGATGAGACTAAAACTATTCCAAATGTATAATCAAAGATAATTTTTATCCATGCCTATAATGCATCCAATATACATACATACATACATACATACATACATACATACATACATACATATATATATATATATATATATATATATATATATATATATATAATGTTATAACCAAACATATAATGAGTCCATTTATATCGATAGATACACACACACACACAACTGAATACATATACAGAGAGAAATTTTAAAAAAATATTCCAAATGTATTGTCACAGATAAAACTATTACTAAAAATAATCCAAGCAATCTGTTTAAAAATCTTTCTTGCTCTTTTCTTATTTGTTCTTACAAAAGAAGAGTGTCAAACAATGGCAATAAAAGCATAAAAGATGGTATAATCATTCTATTAGCTACTCTCCGTACAGGACATGTTGATAAATGCATTTGAAGATACTGTATGTATCTATGAAAGACACACATATAAGACACAGGGGGAGGGAGGAAGAGTTTTCTTTTGAGGTAAATATGGAGATGCAACTGTGAATAAAATATTATTTATTGGACCACTTTATTTCTTCATAGAGATTGTATTAGGATGATAGAGTTGGAATTAGATCAACTACTTTCAAGTTTATGAGTTATCATTGGCCAACAATAAATGGCTGCTTGAAGTAAGTGGTAAGGGATTTAAAAATCTGAATAGATAGGTAGATGATAGATAGATAGATAGATAGATAGATAGATAGATAGATAGATAGATAGATAGATAGATAGATAGATACATAGATAGATACATAGATAGATACATAGATTTCCTAGTATACAAAAGTAGTTTCCTACTTCCTGCCATAAGGAAACTTTTCATCTCTATAATGTGGCCTATTCTCTTCTTATTTCCTGGTGGTGCCTCTGGTGGCCTTCTTTAGTCTTTCTGGGATCAGTTAAGGTCTGCTAAATGCTTTTGCCTTATTCCTGGATTGAAACTTTAGAAAGTGTAGAAAGTTTCTGAAGACCTTGTGCCTTACTGCCTTTGAATGATCAAATCACTCTGAATCTTTAGGAACATCCAGATTGAGTTCTGCTCACTGTAGGTGAAAATCTTGACTCATCTCAGAGGATATTCCAAACATCTCCAAAGGACCTTCATCCAGGTTATGCTTCATCTCAAAATAAGTAGCTCTGGCTCTGGCTAACCGAAGCATGAAAAATCAAGTAAGGTGCAGATGATTGCTTGAAGGAGGGTTGAACAATGAAAGACAAATATCCCTTGACTACTTCATTCAACAAGTGTAAAAATAATTCCATCAATAAGACTGTATCTCTATGTCTCCACTCCTTTGAAAGCAATACATCAGATAAAAGTTCAAACAAAGAGGACTTTCTTCTTCTTCTTCTTCTTCTTCTTCTTCTTCTTCTTCTTCTTCTTCTTCTTCTTCTTCTTCTTCTTCTTCTTCTTCTTCTTCTTCTCCTCCTCCTCCTCCTCCTCCTCCTCCTCCTCCTCCTCCTCCTCCTCCTCCTCCTCCTTTTTTTTGTTTTTGAGAAATGACATCGATGACTGAGAATCACCATAGAAATCAGAACTTCACTTTCATGTGTACCATTGGGTACTAGAAAAATGACAATAAAGCTTATCTCATCTCACCTTATCTTATACTCCTCATCCTCCTTCTCCTCCTCTTCCTTTATTTTCACTTCTAATTTTTTGAAAGTCCATGGACAGTTTGTAGAAAGGAAAAATGGAGAGTTCAATTTCATACAACTTCCAACATATTGCCATAAAGATGCTAGAGGAATGGGAGGGAGGAAAGTTTTGCAATATTGTGGGTTCATGCTTTGTTCATGCTTTGTGAAGCATGAACACCTCATGCTTGATGATGGGAAAATGATGGGAATGATGGGAAAATGAGGTGTTCATGCTTCACAAAGCTGTATAAAATTAGAAAAGGGTGCTAATTGAGAGATGTAACGACTTAATGTAGAAATTGGACAATTATTTATTTATTTATTTATTTATTTATTTATTTATTTATTTATTTATTTTGTCAAGCATGTATTAGATAACAAATATAGGTATAAACATGGTTATGAATACATGAAATGGATATGAATAAATGAGAACAGTAGGACAGGGATGGAAGGCACATTGGTGTGCTTATGCATTCCCCTTACATACTTCTTAGGAATGGGGTGAGGTCAAGAGCCTTGGATAGTTCAACAGGCTAATAAGCAGACTAAAGCCTGTTATTAACATCCAGCTGTCTGCAATTGCACCAGTTCGGGTTTCACCAGGCTCAAGGTTGACTCAGCCTTCCATCCTTTCTAAGGTAGGTAAATTGAGGACCCAGTTTGTGGGGGCAATAACCTGACTTTGTATAAATATACAAAAGTATGAAGGCTATTGCTTAACACATTGTAAGCCTCCCTGAGTCTTCGGAGAAGGGCGGCATATAAATCTAATTAAAAAAAAAAAACAGTAGACAATCTAAGGTTAAAGTTTTGGGGATTTGGGGATGAAACAACAGAGTCAGGTAGAGCATTTCAGGCATTGACCACTCTGTTACTGAAGTCATATTTTCTGCAATCAAGTTTGGAGCGGTTTGCCTTGAGTTTGTATCTACAGGTATTATTTGCTCTTGTATTGTTGTGGTTGAAGCTGAAGTAGTCATTGACAAGTAGGCAGGGGTGAAATGCTCCTGGTTCAGACCGGATCACCTGATCCGGTGGCGATGGCGATGGGTGGTTCGGAGAACCGGTAGCAAAAATCCCTGCACCCCACCCCCATGTGCAGCTGAGCCATGCAATCATCAGAGGCTGTTTTTTTTTTTTTAACTTTTAAAGCATTTTTTCTACAACTTCTTCAGCCGAAGGGGGAAAAAATGGCTTTAAAAGCCTCTGGCGATCCCTGCTGAGTTGCCTGATCGTCAGAGGCTTCTGAAAGCATTTTTTTCTGCAACCTCTTTGGCTGAAGAGGCTGTAGAAAAAATGTTTTTAAAAGTAAAAAAAAAAAAAAAAGTTGGCCACACCCACCCAGTCACATTACCCCCCAACCAGGCCAGGCTCACAGAACCGGTAGTAACAAATTTTAGCTTTCACCCCTGCAGGCAGGACATTGCAATGGATAATTTTAAGTACTATGCTTAGGTCAGACCAAAGGCGGCATAGTTCTAAGTTGTCTAAACCCAAAATTTGGAGTCTGGTGGCATAAGGTATTCTGTTGCAAGTGGAGTAGTGGAGGACTCTTCTCGTGAAATATCAATCCCCAAACTCTATTTAAAATGAATCTGTTGAGAAGCTGGGAATTTAGCAGCTCGGCATTCAAATGTCGGACAAGGACGATGATCAGCCGTTGGTGAGGATGTCAATTGGATTCAGTGCTGCTGGTAGAACGGAATGAAATTCTGGATACCAATTTGGAATCAAAGCTGGAAAATGTAGGTAATAAACAATGGGCTATGACTGGAGGAGAATTAGATTACCCATCCTTCTTCTTAAAATCAGTGAGTGACCCACACTGCTTTTGGGCAAACTAAGAAGTGCAAATCTACCCAAAAATTCATGTTCCATCTGTCTAGTTCCACAAATTTCTTTGTTTCCATGTTTTTCATTCGACTCTAAATAAATGCTTACCTTGATTAAAAAGGAAGAGGGATCACAGCTGGCAGAGCACTTCTGTCCTGAGAGATCACCACTTACAGATGGCAACGAAGGAGCTGGGGGAAATCTGAGGAAATGCTTAATTTTTTGAGTGGAAAAATGCAGTGAAATTGGATTGTGATCTAGCCTAATACTATTTGTTTAGTCCCCACTCTTCAGCAACATGAATCTTCCCTAAATCAAGAAGGAAGAAGTGTGGTGTTATTAGAAGGGCAAAGATCAAGTGTCCAAATAGCAAGACTGCAGGAATGTTTAGTGTTTCTTTTGTACCTGTTTTTATCTTTTTTTTAAAAAAAACCTGTAGGCTAAAACATATGAAGAACAGTTGCAGGAATTGGGTGTGTCTAGTCTGGTGAAAAGAAGGACTAGGGATGACATAAGCCACCAAAGGAAATCATCAAAACCATAAAAAAGAGAGAGAGAGAGAGAAAGTTAGAATATTTTAGACATGTGATGCAACACCCAGAAAAATTTGGCACCTTTCACTTAATCATCCAAGGAAAGATTGAAGGCAAATGAGGTCCAGACAGAAGAAGAACATCATGGCTTCAAAATCATCTTCTTCTTCTTCTTCTTCTTCTTCTTCTTCTTCTTCTTCTTCTTCTTCTTCTTCTTCTTCTTCTTCTTCTTCTTCTTCTTCTTCTTCTTCTTCTTCTTCTTCTGGAGGAGAAGAAGAAGAAGAAGAATAAGAATGACATGATAGCATTCTTCCATATCTAAAGGGCTGCCACAAACAAGAATCAACTATTCTCCAAAGCATCTGCAGGCAAGACAAGAAACAATGGATGGAAACAAAACAAGGAGAGAAACAAGCTAGAGCTGAGGAGAAAATTCCTGAGAGTGGACCAATTAACCAGTGGAACTACTTGCTTCCAGAAGTTGAGGATGCTCCAACACTGGAAGTTGTTAAGAAGAGATTGGACACCCACTTGTCTGAAATGGCATAGAGTCTTCTGCCTGAGGAGGAGGTTTGACAAGAAGACCTCCAAGGTCCCTTCCAACTCCGTTTCTTCTATTATGGTTAAATTTTGTGACATAGACCCTATTCACTCTGAATCTAGACAATAATGGCGAACTAGTTAATTAGCTAATTGTCTGTCAGTCAACACAAACCTTTCTGGACCAGAAAAATCAACAATTCTGAAAATGTACAGTATGTTTCCTTTTGCCAAGGTGCCAATCATCGTGTGAAGAGGAATACTTTCTATCACACAGAGAAAGTTGAGATATTCATAGATGTTTTCTTACATCGAGACTGAAGGGGGCTTCAAAATAATTCATTAGCATTTGATCACCATGTCAAAAGTGACTTTTCTTCCCAGTAAAATTGTTTTCCATATCTGTAAGTAATATTCCAGTCATGATCATACAGCATTATAACCTTCCCTCTGGGTTTTGATTTCCAAATGTGAAGAAAAAATCTTTGTCGTGTGACTCAAACAATGGTTCATCCTTTGGAAACTGTTTGTTAGCATCTGCGAGGCTACAATTTCAGTCAACCAAGATTTCATTACTACTCGTTAAATGATTGCAGAAACTCAGGAAGGGGGAATAGAATAGAATAGAATAACAGAGTTGGAAGGGACCTTGGAGATCTTCTAGTCCAACCCCCTGCCCAGGCAGGAAACCCTACACCACTTCAGACAAATGGTTATCCAACATCTTCTTAAAAATGTCCAGTGTTGGGGCATTCACAACTTCTGGAGGCAAGTTGTTCCACTGATTAATTGTTCTGACTGTCAGGAAAGTTCTCCTTAGTTCTAAATTGCTTCTCTCCTTGATTAGTTTCCACCCACGGCTTCTTGTTCTACCCTCAAGTGCTTTGGAGAATAGCTTGACTCCCTCTTCTTTATGGCAACCCCCGAGATATTGGAACACTGCCATCATGTCTCCCCTAGTGCTTCTCTTCACTAAACTAGCCACGCCCAGTTCCTGCAGCTGTTCTTCATATGTTTTAGCCTCCAGTCCCCTAATCATCTTTGTTGCTCTTCTCTGCACTCTTTCTAGAGTCTCAACATCTTTTTTACCTCATGGCGACCAAAACTGAATGCAGTATTCCAAGTGTGGCTTTACCAAGGCATTATAAAGTGGTATTAACAAGTCACATGATCTTGATTCTATCCCTCTGTTTATGCAGAACACAGTTCTGGGCTGCATAAACTGGGAAAACAGAACACATCTCCAAACAGCTGGTATAATTTCATAGAGTCCTTAAATCAAAATCATTTTCAATACTTTGTATTGAATATTTTATAACATTTGATTTTATTAGATGACATACGGGAATTTCTTTTTCTAAACACATTCCACAGCTTGTCCTGATCAACACAATCAAAGGCTTTTCTATGATCAATGAAACAGATATTGATTATTTTTGCTACTCTTTGGCTCTTTCAATCATTCAGTGTGCATCAGAAATAAAATCTTGTCTGGCATCTCCTTCTCTAATCGATAGCATTTGCGTTATTTTATTTGTTTTTTAAATTTGTATCCCGTCTTTCCCCTAAATGCTAAGGCATCAGAAAAAAATCCTTCTCCAGTTTTTCTTTACAGAAGTCCTGTGAGATACAGATAGTCCTTGACACACGACCACAACTGATCCCAAAATGTCAAAGTAAGACAATTGTTACGTGAGTTACACTTCATTTTATGTGGCAACAACATTTTGCTACCATTGTTAAATGAATCACACGGTTGTTAAGCGAATCGGATTTCCTTCTTTGACTTCGCTTGCCTGTGGTGGCCTGTTGGCTGCTGGCCCCTCCAGCAGCTGAATCAGATGAGGAGGTGGTGTGGGAATCAGCACCAGCATCAAGGCAACCTGAGAGCTCCAAGGGGGAAGAGGGAATGGAGCTGGCAGAGAGAGAGAGAGAGAGAGAGAGAGAGAGAGAGAGAGAGAGAGAGAGAGAGAGAGAGAGAGAGAGAGAGAGAGAGAGAGAGAGAGAGAGAGAGAGAGGGAGAGAGAGAGAGAGATGGAGCCTGGGCTGTCTATCACCATCAGATGGAGAGTCAACACTCTCCAGGTCTAGAGATGGCTGATGAGGAAGAGGTGGAAGAGCTGGGTCCAGTGCCTGATGCGTGGATCACAGAAAGCAGAGGGGAGGAGAGCAGTGGAAATCTATGGGCCGATTCTTGGGATGGAACAGCCACTGCTGCTAGCAAAGCTCCACCCTAGCTCTGGAGATAAAAGGCAGGGGGCAGAGATAAATAGATGTGGCAGACAACTATTCATCTTCCAGCCGCATAAACTTGTCAGCCTGCGAGAGAAACTTTTTACCATGGCTGCCGGCATTCCTAATAAAGGGAACATTTATTTAACTACAGAGTGTTTGTAATGTTTGGGAGCTGGGTTGTCAGAAACTATCTGTGAAGTTTATAAATGGTGTTCATATAGCAATAACAATAGCACTTAGATTTATATACCACTTTACAGTGCTTTCCAGCCCTCTCTAAGTGGTTTACAGAGTCAGCATACTGCCCCCAACAATCTGGGTCATCATTTTACCAACCTCGGAAGGGTGGAAGGCTGAGTCAACCTTGAGCCTTGTGAGATTTGAACTGCCAAATTGCAGGGAGCTGGCAGTCAGCAAAAGAAATTTGCAGTACTGCAGTCTAAGCACTGTGCCACTGTGGCTCATATGACGGTATAATGGGATGCTGCAATGGTTATAAGTGTGAAAACTGGTCATAAGTCGCTTTTCCCCCTCAGTGCCATTGTAACAGCAACTAGGTCACTAAACGAATGGTGGTGAAACAAGAGAGACTGACACGTTGAAAGTCACTGAAAGAGCTTTCATGGCTGAATTCTGAATCCCACCTGGGTCATTCCTATCTCAGTCCAAGATCTTAATAACTTCTTGCAGTAAATGTTACCATTCGTGGTTGGAACTATATTAGCGTAATATATTTTGCAAAGTTAAAATTAATGGATGTGTTTGCTTTGTGCAATGCAGGAAGCATACATAAAACAGCTCACAACAATTAAGTATGGAGCCGAAGTCTAGAGCTGAGAATGAACAATTACTTCTGCTTCATGATCCTTCACATTTTTTTCTCATAATTCAATAGCTTTATTTCCCCACAGTAAGCATACATTTTAAAATGCAACTTCCCTCTCAAAATATTCAACAATTACAGTTCTCAGACATCCTTTTAAGTCAGGCATGGCGAACTTCTGGCTCAATACTGAATCAATCAAATTGCACCCTGGGCTTTAATATTTTCCCCCTAGATCCATTCTTCTTACCTAAGAGTGGAGAAATGGTTATCACTCTTCAGCTCTTGATGTGAGATAAAACTTTCTCAACCCCTCTTCCCAGGGGTTAGTCAGTGATTCCCATGGAGGGAAATTTAAGGTTCTTCTCAGCTCAACTGTAGGTCAGAGAAAAGAGAACAAGGGACTCAGAAATGCATGTATCCATTATGGCCAGTGGCCAGTATCTTAAAATACTTTTTCAAAAAGCAAAGATGTGTTTTTCAATCATCAATGCCAGATCTAGGACTATCAGATCAGAATTTAAAAAACAAAACAAAACAAAAACCCTTAAATTTCTGTGCTGAAGTGTTGCTAAGGAAGAAGGTTGAATAACGGGTTGAATAGTGAAAAAATGACAATAGTCACAGTAACAGAGAAAAATAAATGAACTCCATAGGGCTGTGTGTGAGAGAAAGAGAAGGAGAGGTGGGGGGGAGAGAAAGAGAGAGAAAGGGAAGATTTGTGTGTGTATGTTTGTGTGTTGTCTGTGTGTGAGAGATATTTGTGTGTGCATACGAGAGATCTTTGTGTGTATCTATGTGTGCTTTTGTGTGAGACAGATTTGTGTGTCTCAATCAGAAGTGGGTTTCAGCAGGTTCTGACCAGTTCTGGAGAACCGGTAGTGGAAATTTTGAATAGTTCAGAGAACTGGTGGTAAAAATTCTGATTGGCCCGCCCCCATCTATTCTCTGCCTCCCAAGTCCCATCTGATAGGGAGGAAATGGAGATTTTGCAGTATCCTTCCCCTGGAGTGGGATGGGAATGGAGAATTTACAGTATCCTTCCCCTGCTATGCCCACCAAGCCACACCCACAGAACTGGTAGTAAAAAAAATTTGAAAGCCACCACTGATCTAAATGTGTGTGAGAGAGCAAGATGGATAGATTTGTGTTTGTGTGTGTGTGATAAAGATTTTTGTGTGTGTCTCTGTATGTGTGAGAGAGAAATTTATGTATCTATATTTGTGTGTGTGAGAGAGAAAGCAAAACAGACAGATTTGTGTTTGTGCATGTGTGTATGAGAGAGAGATTTCTGTGTGTATCTATGTGTTTGTGTGAGAGAGAGACAGAGAGCTTTGTGTGTCTCTATATGAGAGAGAGAGCAAGACAGATAGATTTGTGTTTGTGTGTAAGAGAGAGATTTTTGTGTGTATCTGTGTGAAAGATATATGTCTGTGTGTGTGTGTGTGTGAGAGAGAGAGAGAGAGAGAGAGAGAGAGATTTATGCATATTTATGTGAGAGATAGAGGAAAACAGACAGATTTGTGTTTGCATGTGTGTGAGAGAGAAAGATTTGTGTGTGTATCTATGTGTATGAGAGAGATATGTGTATCTGTGTGTGTGTGTGAGAGAGAGAGATTTGTATGTATTTTTGTGTGAGAGAGAGCAAGACAACCGCCCAGAGTCCCTTGGGAGTGGGGCGGCATAGAAATGCGACAAAATAAATAAATAAATAAATAAAATTTGTGTTTGTGCATCAGTGGTGGGTTGCTCCCGGTTCGCACCGGATTGCAAGAACCAGTAGTAAAAATTTGTAGTAGTTCGGAGAACTGGTAATAACATTGGCTAGCCATGCCCCCGAACCGGTTCCCAGCCCGGTCGCTGCTCACTTACCCCGCCCACCTCATCAGAGGCTTTTATTTTTTTAACTTTTAAAAGCATTTTTTCTATAACCTCTTCAGCCAAAAAAATGCTTTTAAAAGTTTTTTTTTTAAAAAAGCCTCTGATGATTGTGCGGCTCAACTGGGATCATCAGAGGTTTTTAAAAGCATTTTTTCTGCAATCTCTTCAGTCAAAGAGGTTGGGGGGGGGAATGCCTTTAAAAGCCTCTGGCGATCCCAGCTGAGTTGCCTGATCATCAGAGGCTTCTAAAAGCATTTTTTTTTCCTGCAACCTCTTAAGGTTGCAGAAAAAATGCTTTTCAAAGTTTTTTTTAAATGTTGGCCACGCCCACCCAGTCACATTACCTCCCCAAGCCACGCCCACAAAATAACCCACAGAACTGGTAGTAAAAATTTTTGGAACCCACCCCTGTTGTGTATGCGTGTCTTAGAGAGAGATTACTGTGCGTATCTATGTGTGTGCATGAGAGAGAGAGAGAGAGAGAGAGAGAGAGAGAGAGAGAGAGAGAGAGAGAGAAAACAGAAAGAGAGAGTGAAAGGTATAATGGAATGGAGAAACCTTCAAGTTAAGGCTACTTATTCATTCTCAGTGTATCTTTGCTAATGAATCCAAAGTATGTATTGTATTTATCTAAAGCAGTCACTAATTTTCATGGCACCTTAGGAGAGGGGGGAAAAAAGAAAATAAAACATATATACAAATAGCAATGCAATTGGTAGAAAAGTGCCTAGTGTTAATATTCATGGTGATATTTAATTTGGATTTGGGAGACCAACATTTAAATGATAATGCAGACGCTGCAAAAGTGATTTATGTGTGTCTCTAGTATCTACGTTTATAGAAATGCATATAAAGACCTCTTTATTTTTTAGCGTGAAGAAAACCTGTATCAAAAATGGTTCTCTTTAATTTTGTTCCGTGGAAGAACTGAGTGTTCCCAGGTAAGAGATAACTAGCCGTCTCAATTTTAATTCTTTCACTTTGAAATCTAAAATCTAAACCTAAAATCTCCCTTTGTCATTATCTTCTCCCAATCTCGATGTCTCTACACAATAAGAACTAATTTGTGCATTCATTTATGCCTTACCTTTCTGTGCTCCTGTCAAAGCACACATTATAAAAGAGATCCTTCTTCTCTGGTAATTTATTTTCAGATATGGTACAAATGAAGATCCTTAGCACACAGCTCTTAATCCCTTGTACAGTATTCATATTTACAGTCTAAATATTCCTCTTTAAAAGTAACAACTAGATATTCTTCCAGAATATCACCCTGTGCCTCCAAAGTCCATTCCTCTCACTGACAAAATATATACAGAACAATTAAAACTCGGACCACCACCTCTTCTGAATAGTTTTTATCCCAGAGCTATAATTGCACTCAACCATGAACTAAAGGGCCACCATCAGTGAGCTGTTGGACAGCATTACTTGGTCTGTTGTGTGGATGTTTGGGTGGTTTAGGGGTGGGGAATTTGTGGTGGGTGGGAGTGTGTTTGGGGATTGTTATGTGTCTTGGACTTGGTCTTTGGGTGTTAAGTGAATTTTGTTATACTGTGTATACATGTACAATGACAATAAAGTTATTATTGTTATTATTATTTACTAAATTCTAGGCTATGTCCTTGTATAAGAAGACAATCTCAGATTCTTGACTTTTCTTTCTAATAATTATAAAAATGGCTTTATCCAAATCTATGAGCTGTAGCAATTTCTGAGGTGAATATGCAGATATGGGGTTGCACAACTTTCTCGAACCCCAGCAGATTTGACCAAAGGAAGAAAGGATCAACTTATTTTCCAAAGCGCCAGAAGGCAAAACAAAACAAACAAACAAACAAACAAAAAAAAAAAAACCAACCAAAAATAAATGGAAACCAATCAAGGAGAGAATCTCAACCAACAAATGCTCCATCTTACACATTGGCAAAAAAAATAAATAAAAATCAGAACACCAAATACAAGTTGGGCGGATATGACCTCGTGGATGATTATGAATTGTCTCTGGACTCGGTCAGTTGTATTAATGTCCAATATGCAGTGTGGGTTCCAGACAGATGAACTCAGCTTCAACCACAACAATACATGAGCGCACAATAGATACAAACTCAAGGTAAACCGCTCCAACTCGATTGCAGAAAATACGACTTCAGCAACAGAGTGGTCAATGCCTGGAATGCACTATCTGCCTCTGTAGTTTCTTCCTCAAACCCCCCTAACTTTAACCTTAGACTGTCTATTGTTGACCTCACCCCACTCCTAAGAAGTCTGTAAGGGGCATGCATAAGTGCACTAATGTGCCTTCCGTCCCTGTCCTAATGTCCCCATTTATTCATATCCATTTCCTGTATTCATAATCATGTTTATAGTTATATCTGTTATCTTATACATGCTTAGATAGATAGATAGATAGATAGATAGATAGATAGATAGATAGATAGATAGATGATAGATAGATAGATAAATGATAGATAGATGATAGATAAATGGATAGATAGATAGATAGATAGATAGATAGATAGATAGATAGATAGATAGATAGATGATAGATAGATAGATAGATGATAGATTGATTGATAAATGATAGATAGATAGATAGATAGATAGATAGATAGATAGATAGATAGATAGATAGATAGATAGATAAAAAGAAACAGTCTGGAATTAAGGAGAAACTTCCTAAGAGTGAGAACAATTAACCAGTAGAATACCTTGTCTTTAGAAGTTGTGGCTGCTTCATCACTGGAGGTTTTTAAGAAGAGATTGGACAGCCAACTTTGTGAAATGTTATAGGGCAGTGATGGGGAACATTTTTGGCAGAGATTGTAAACCCAAAGACCAGGTGGCTGGCATGCAAGCACCCGCCGGACACCACAAGAGCAGCTGGTGATGGTGCATGTGCCCACAGAGACCCGTTCACTATCATGGCTATAGCGTCTCCCGCTTGAGCAGGGGGTTGGACTAGGAAGACCTCCAAGGTCCCTTTCAGCTCTATTCTAATTCTAATTTGAAGTCAACAGCTTTGGAGTATGCCAAGTTGCAGAAGGTTGAATACTTGAACTTTTCTTCGCAAAGCGGTACAATTTTCCTAAATTGCATTCTATTTCGCATAAAGTGAGATAAAAACAGAGAACCTAGATGATTACCTAAATGAAAAGTCTCCATCAAGTGAAGCTCAACATCTGAGCTCATTCATGCACTTTCCTTGGAAGCAACCGCAAATTACTATGCCATTGTGTTCTTTCATGATATTTTCATTTTTTTTCCAAGTCTGGTTACATCCTTGGAATTTCCTACCAGTTTCCCAAGAAAGTGCTAGCTGGGAACCACTTTTCTTACTTCTTCTGATATCATGCAGGATTGGTTGGATGCCATCACCAAATTCAGCCCTAATACATTTACTATTTATATATGAATTCAGTGGTGGGATTCAGTCAGTAGTTGCTGGCTAGCTCCACCCCTTCTCACCTGACCCCTTCCAGGTGTCCCCACGCATCCCATTTTGGCTCCCAGGTAAGTGCATAGAGGCCTCCTAGGCTCAAAATGGGGTGCAGGGGCTGTGTACCCCCTGCAACCGATTTTCATTCCCAGGATGCTTCGGGGAGGCCTCCTAGGCCCAAAATGGGATGCAGAGGGGGTGGAGCTCCCCCCACACCCCATTTTTTAAAAAAATTGATTTATATGCCACCCGTCTCCAGAGACTCAGGGTGGCTTACAATGCACCAAGCAATAGCCTTCATACTTTTGTATATTTATACAAAGTCAGCTTATTGCCCCCACAATAGGATGGAAAGGATGGAAGGCCGAGTCAACCTTGAGCCTGGTGAGATTCAAACTTACAGTAATTGCAGACAGCTGGTGTTAATCACAATGCTTTTTTAGTCTGCTGAGCTATCCAGGTTCACTCCCAGGAAGCTACAGGGAGGCCTATTAGGCCCAAAACGGGGCATAGGGGGTGGCACATTCCCCCCCCACGGACCGTTTTTGCTCCCAGAGGGGTGCAGGAAGCTGAGTGCTGCCTGTCATACCCCCTGGCTATGCCCACCAAGCCACACCCACAGAACCGGTAGTAAAAAATTTTGAATCCCACCACTGTATCATGTATTGCTTGCATCATTATTTGGAAAAGTCCAAATACAATGAGCATTAGAAAGTCATTTCAATTTTGGAACAAACCGCAAAACACATTAACCCTTTTAAGCTGTTTTGAAAGTCCAAAAAATGGATTCTCGCTTCAGCGGTCCGACGAGTAGAAAATATAGATTTTCTTTTTTCTTCTTTTTTCTTCTTCTTCCAAGTGACCAGAATCTTCTCTGCAAGCCACTTCCAAAAGAAATCTTACGTAAAAATCTGATCGCTAAAACTTTGTATTTGATTTGATGTTAGAAAACACACAATTAAATATGAATGGATTCAGCGGTGTGTCAGCTTTGGAAGCCATATTAGGCCGGAAGCTTCCATGCTGCCACCTTCTCCTGTGTGGGAAAGTAAGAGAGGGGGTTTTCATAGAGGGATTGGTTTTAGATAAAATAGCATTCTTCCTTTCGGTCAAGGTCAGGCTGATTCTCCATCTGGAGAAGGAGTGGCCGGAGTGCTGTCTCGAGATGGGACGGATGGTGATTGGAGCATGTGATCGACTGAGGAGTGAGGGAATGGTTTGGGGGGTTTTGATTTACTGAGGGGAAAGCTGGAACTCTCAGATTTGGGTTTTCCCAGATGTGCCAGTTTACCAATTCTAGTAAATAGAACTTTGGAAAATGGTTGCTTCAGAGTTCTTAATTGGAGAGGGGTTGTTTCTGGAATGCCGATAGGGTGGGTTTCACATTTTTTGCTATCTCCTGCACCCTTCTGCGCATGTGCCTTGTTCACATGTGTTGCCTTCCATGCATGTGGCCGGCCTCAAAACTGTGCCTGAATAGGATGGCATAGAGCCAGGGCAAGTGGGTGGGTGGGCGGTGGGTCACCTGTGGTCTCCGCTACCAGTTTGCCTGAAACACCTCTGACCGAATTCCTTTAGGGTGTCTGTGCATCCTATGAATTACATGTAAGAATAAAATGAACACAAAATAACAAACCACGCACGTGGCAAACTTCAGTGCAATCAGTGTTCAGTCAGATAAGTATAATTAATTTCTAATAAAAGAATTGCAGACATCCAGAAACACGAAGCAATTAAAAGTTCATTTACCTCTCTGACAAAATATCCATACCTTGTATTTGTAGTTCATTCTCTTTCCCAGTCGTGTAGCTGAGGTCTACATTTATTCTTCTGCCACAATGTCCCTCATTTTGGAACCTAAAATAGGTAACACAAAGTTTTATCCGGAATTAATTCAGGGCCAGCCAGTACAATCTTATGTTATTGCCATAACAGCTAAGCCCACTTATTTCTAGCTTGTATTGAAAAATTATACAATAAATAATTTGCTGGAATCTTTGCAACTCAGTGAAGATTGTGAGTGATCCGTTTCCCCATTTACAGTCTTTTAAAGTTTTTTTCCAAAGAAATGTTTAATGCTTTATAGTTCTCCTTCCTAGAAATCACTGATTTTTTTTCTTAGAGGTGATCATAAAGTAAGAATGTATGTACTAGAAAGGAAATAATTGATAAGGGCTCTCAATTAAATGTCCCTGCCCAATTCTTGTTACTTCATGTTCAATTTGCCCATGGCTTAGGACCTGGGTACTTGCGGGACCGCCTTCTGCCGCCAATAGCCTCCCACCGGCCAGTACGCTCGCACAGAGAGGGCCTCCTCCGGGTGCCGTCGGCCAGACAGTGTCGGCTGGCGACTCCCAGGGGGAGAGCCTTCTCTGTGGCAGCGCCCGCCCTCTGGAATGACCTACCCCCGGAGATACGCAGGATTCCAGATCTCCGGACCTTTCGTCGGGCCCTTAAAACCCATTTGTTCCATCTAGCTGGGCTAGCTTGATCCCATCCTCCATTTTTAAATTTGACATTGATTTTAAATTGGGTTGTTTTAATTCTCGGCCGAATAATATTTAATAATTTTTAATTGTTTTTAACTTTTGTATACCATGTTTTATTCTGGCTGTTCACCGCCCTGAGTCCGCAAGGAGAAGGGCGGTTTATAAATTGAAATAATAAATAAATAAATAATAATAATTTATTTATTAATCCCATTTCTACAGATGTAAAAACAGGGAATCTCTCTTTCTAATCACCTCTTTTCCAATTAATAATTAGTTCCACTAGTTTCTCTAACATAGATGGGTCAAGGGACACAGTGGTGGGATTCAATTTTTTGTTTTACTTCCGGTACTATGAGCATGGCTTGGTGGGCATGGCAGGGAAAGGATACTGCAAAATCTCCATTCCCACCCCACTCCAGGGAAAGGATAATACAAAATCCCCATTCCCTCCTCACTCCTGGGGGAAGGATACTGCAAAATCCCCATTCCCACTCCACTCCAGGGAATGGATACTGCAAAATCCCCATTCCCTCCCCACCCCACTAACCTCCTTTTCAGCTCTGTTCTCCTCTGCAGGGCAACAAAAGAAGACCCAAGCCGATCAGCTGAGACTTGGGAGGCAGCGAATAGATGAGGGCGGGGCCAGCCAGAGGTGGTATTTGCCGGTTGTCCGAACTACTCAAAAATTCCACTACCGGTTTGCCAGAATCTGTCAGAACCAGCTGAAACCCACCTCTGAAGGGAGGGAGTAAAGCTGACTTTCATCTCTTTCTAGAACTATTAGATGCTGTTTATGGAAAAGAACACTGTTTGAAAAGCTGGTGTGTGCAGAGACAATGACATACCATTTAGGATAATCAGGGGGAAAATCTGAGCCAACAAAACATTAGGCATTACAAATCCATAACATTAACATTTCATGAATATGAAAGTATGTAAGTATGTAACTTTAGATCGTATCAATCAAATCATATCCGTATAGTGCTTATGCCTCAAAAGGTGTTACGTAAGTCCTTGCAGGACTTCTTGGAAGAGAAATCTTCATTCTTGATAGCTGGTTAGTATTGTCAATTTAACATCACTCCAAGCTATCACAATCCATACATCTTCAGCAGTGATGGGATTCAGCTGGTTCGGGCTGGTTCAGGCGAATTAGTAGTTAAATTGCTCGCTGGCTCTGCCCCTTCCCCCCCCCCCACCTCTTCCAGGAGTCCCCATGTGCCCGATTTTGGCTCCCAGGTAAGTGCAGGAAGGCCTCCTAGGCCCAAAATGGCAGCACCCCCACATGGCCTGTTTGTGCCCCTAGCAAGTTTCAGGGAGACCTAATTGACCCAAAACAGGGCATGGGGGGGCAGCGTCTCCCCACAGCCTATTTTCACTCCTAGGAGGCTGCAGGGAGGCCTACTAGACCCAAAATGGAGGGGTGGGGGGACACTGTGTCCCCTCACGTTTTGCTCCCAGAGGGGTGCAGGAGGCCAAGTGCTCCCTGTCACCCCCCCTGGCCACATCCACCATAGTCACACCCACCCAGCTGGTCATTAGGCAAAGAATCGGTTGTTAAATTATTTGAATTCCACCACTGATCTTCAGGATTATTAAATTAAATCATGATGGCTTCTTACTCTTTTTTAATTCAAGAACTCAAAGATTTATACAGATAGTCCTCAACTTATAACCGCGGTTGAGCCCAACATTTTTGTTGCTAAGCAAAAGATTTATTAAGTGAATTTTGTTTCATTTTACAACCTTATTAAGTGAATCTGGCTTCCCCGTTGACTTTGCTTGTCAGAAGGTCCGAAAAAGGGATTATGTGACATTGGGACCTGGAGACTGTCATAAATATGAGTCAGTAAAGAAGGGAATTTTTATAATTTTTGGTGGACATGCAATAAAGCAAGGAAATATTAGAGTAGGATTCATACCTTAATACAGAAAATTCTTAAAGTGAATATAGAAAGAAAACCAGAGATTTTTCTTTTGGGTTTAATGGAAAAATATTTGGAACTTTGTTGTTACTTTGACGGCAGGAAGACTAATTTATGCCCAGAAATGGATGGTTGCCTCGATATTCATAATGGCTGCAAAAACTGATGGCGTTAACAGAGATGGCTACATTGACTGTTTTGATCAAAGGAAAAAAAAGATATAAATACTTTTATTTTCTACTTGGAAACCGCTTCTGAACTTTGTACTTGAGGTGGAGGAAAAAAAATGAAACTTTGATTTTGGATTTTACTGATGAGATAGATTTGTTGTTAGAGAAATGGCAACTTTATATACTCTATACTTTAAATATATATACTCTGTAAAGCCCTACTAAGACACATCTAGAGTACTGCATCCAGTTTTAGTCACTATAAAAAAGATGTTGAGACTCTAGAGAGAGTGTAGAGAAGAACAACCAGGATGATGGGACTGGAGGCTAAAACATATGAAGATCGGTTGCAGGAACTGGGCATGGCTAGTCTAGTGAAGAGAAGGACCAGGGGAGACATGATAGCCATCTTCGAATATTGGAGGGGCTGCCACAGAGAGGAGAGAGTCAAGCTATTTTTCAAGGCACCTGAAGGCCAGTCAAGGAATGGCCTTCAGGTGCTGACCAAGGAAACTGACCAAGGAGAGATTCAACCTAGAAATGAGGAGGAACTTTCTGACAGTGAGAACAATCAACCCATGGAACAGAAGTTGCCTTCAGAAGTTGTGGCAGCTTCATACTTGAGACTTTCAAGAAAAGATTGGACTGCCATTTGTCAGAAATGGTATAGGGTCTCCTGCTTGAGTGGGGGGTTGGACTAGATGACCTATAAAGTCCCTTCCAACTCTGTTAATCTGTTAATAATATTACATAAAAGTAAAAAGTTGAGGTTTGATGTTAATGCCTTATTCTACTGCACCAAAGGGAGTTGGAAGTCAATGCCTTTTTTTTCCCTTCTTGTCTCCTTGCTTCCCCCCAGTTTTCTCTTTCCTTCTCCCTTCCCTAACTTCCCTACTATTTACTTTTGTATTTTCTTTGCATGCTATATTACAAGCTAATAAAATTGTTCAAAATAAATGAATAAATATGTGTCAGTTGCCAAGCATCTGAATTCTGATGACGGGGCCAAGAGGATGCTGCAATGGCCATAAGTGTGAAAAACGGTCATAAGTTGCTTTTCTTTCAGTGCCATTATAACTTCAAGCAGTCACTAAATGAAGTCCTTTAAGTCAAGGACTACCTGTAACAGAGGCTTGAGGTGAGTTTTTCCCCACAAGCAGGTGTATCAAAATTGCTCTCGGAGAGCTATAGTAGGATTTGGTGTGTATGCTCAGTTGTGAAGGCATTACAGTAGTGGCCAAAATTGTGGGAACCTTTTGGGAAAAGTGTATTTTTGAGGTTTGATGGCTAATAATACCACCTTTTTTTTTGGAGTAGTACCATGTTTTCCCAAAAATAAGACCCTTATATTTTTTTTGAACCCCGAAATAAGCGCTTGGCCTTATTTTCAGGGAGGTCTTATTATTTTGAGGCACATGGAGCAAAATGGGGATCCTCTTGCATTCTTACCTGATTTCCAGCTCTGCGTTTAAATATCTCTGGAGAGGGCTTATTTTCGGGGGGAGGCTTATTTAGGATAAAAAGCCCGACTGGGCTTATTAACAGGAGATGTCTTATTTTCAGGGAAACAGGGTACTATAGAATTATATATCAATGGAAAAATAATTTAATCAAGAATGTAATGCAACAAATTTTGTTCTATTATCTGTATTCTGTGAAAAATAATAGCCAAATAACCAGAAAAAGGAGGCACACTTTGCTTAGGTTGATATCAGGTAGCTTTCCTTCATCTGATTGTAGCCAATGAGCATGAGTGTTAAGAGAGCCAATCAGGTGTCATCTTGTTTTGACAATGAGCCAATCAGATCACAGTAGGATTCCATTATTGATGTCATGAATTGAAGCTGAGAGGAGGACATTTGTCAGTGTGTTATGTGATCGCTGTCAAGTTGGTTGGGGTTTTTTTGTGTTAGTGAGCTTGTAAAACATAATAAAATTAAAGTAATGGTGCAAAGAGTTGACTGGTCACCCAGAAAGCCATGTAAAATAGTATTATTAAGTGAACAAGGCTACAATTATAAAAAAATTAGAAGAAAAATTGGGGGAAATTTAATCAAAGATGGCATTTCTAAGTTTCTGAAGAGGTTTAAGGAGACTCAGTCACTACAAAACCACACTGGTAAAGGCAGGAAAAGGTGCACAACAGCAAGTGATGATAGAAGACTTAAGAGACTGTGCCTACATAACAGAAGACAATCATCTGGATGTATACAAGATGAAATGGTGCAATGCAATGTGAAATTGAGTGCAAGGACTGTTCGGCGCAGACTGCAGGAATTTGGCCTAAAATCTAGAATTCCACGAAAAAATCCACTTTTATCTCTCAAACAAAGCATTACATTCTTGATTAAATTATCTTTCCATTGATGTATAATTTTATGGTACTATTCTCAAAAAAAGTGGTGTTATTAGCTATCAAACCTCAAAAATGCACTTTTCCCAAAAGGTTTCCACAATTTTGGCCACTACTGTACATAATAGGGGATGCGGTGGCTCAGTGGCTAAGACGTTGAGCTTGTCGATCAAAAGGTTGGCAGTTCAGCAGTTTGAATTCCTAGTGTTGCGTAATGGGGGGAGGGCCCATTACTTGTCCCAGCTTCTGCCAACCTAGCAGTTCGAAAACACGTAAAAAATCCAAGTAGAAAAATAGGGACCACCTTTGGTGGGAAGGTAACAGCGTTCCATGCACTTCTGGCATTTACTCATGCCGTCCACGTGACCACGGAGACGTCTTCGGACAGTGCTGGCTCTTCAGCTTTGAAACGGAGATGAGCACTGTCCCCTAGAGTCAGGAACGATTAGCACATATAAGCAAAGAGAACCTTTACCTTTACCTTACTGTAGGTAATGTGACTCACTTGTCCCAGAAACACATGCAATATTGATAGCTATATCAATATTGATAGCTTGTATTCTAACAGTTTAGGAAAGTGTCATAACAGCAGCTGGTAAATGGGAAAATGCCAAATCTAACTTAGTGGCTTGCAGGTCAATATGATTTACAGCACTCCAGCGAGAACGTTAGCTGGGAAAGTAGTGCAACCTATATCGAGCAAAAACACAGCTGAATAACCCAACTCTCTCTCTCTCTCAGATGTGGGGGCCAAGTCATGAAATGCTTCTGTAAGCATATCAGCAGCTGTCAATTTATAATGAAAGCTTTGTAGCAAACTACTAAAGGTATCATACGGAGGGATGGGGAAAAACAGGAGAAGAGATTATTGATGTCTGAGAACATTAGAGGGAGATATTTTTCTTCGTCCAATCACCAGCTACACATCCATGACCCTCATGGCATCTCCCCCTCCCCCCCCGCCCCAAGGCATCATAAAATTTGCAACAGCCGAGGCACTTTAACAATATTTTGAGTTACGGGTGCTGCCAAAGCCTGCTAATTTTTGAAGAAAGTAGAAATATTGTTCTATGGGCACATTTCCTGGCAAATAGATGGGGGAAAATGGAGGTAGTGACAGCTTTTATTTTCCTGGGCTCCAAGATCACCGCAGATGAGGACTGCAGCCGAGAAATTAAAAAATGCTCCTGGGGAGGAGAGCCATGGCAAATCTAGACAGCATTCTAAAAAGCAGAGACATCACCCTGCCAACAAAAGTGCTTAGAGTCAAGGCTACAGTTTTCCCAGTTGCAATGTATGGCTGTGAAAGTTGGACCATAAGAAAGGCTGAGCGCCAAAGAATGGAGGCCTTTGAACTCTGGTGCTGGAGGAGACTCCTGCGAGTCCCTTGGATTGCAAAGCGATTAAACCGGTCAGTCCTAGGGGTGATCAACCCTGACTGCTCTTTAGAAGGCCGGATCCTGAAGATGAAACTCAAATACTTTGGCCACTTAATGAGAAGGAAGGACTCCCTGGAGAAGAGCCTCATGCTGGGAACGATTGAGGGCAAAAGAAGAATAGGACAGCAGAGAACGAGGTGAATGGATTGAGTCACTGAAGCAGTCGGTGTGAACTTAAATAAACTCCAGGGGATGGTAGAAGACAGGAAGGCCTGGAGGAATGTTCTCCAACATTGTGATGGGTCAGACACAACTTCACAAGTAACAACAACAATAGGCACATTTCAAAGCTTCTTGATTCTCGCAAAGAAATCTTGAGTTAGTAAGTCAAAACATCAGCTGAAATTTAATGATATTAAAGTGGATCAGAAACAGACTTCTTATGCTGAGTCCAGAATGATTTAAAGACCTCTTTGGATTTATTTGTGGTCCTTAATAACCATAGAAGACAATGTTAGAGACCTGTGTCAGCATAATCAAAAGCCTTTTTAATTGGACCGTGCTCTTACTTTTCTTTTTTTAAATGTCTCTATCAGATGCACAATTTGTTACTCATAAACACATACACATACATCTCAGCAGTAAGATGGGCAATAGGGATGGGCATATTTGGCTCTGATTTGATTTTAGAATATTTGATTTGACCCAGTCCATTGACCTAATCTGATTAAGATCTTTGATTTAATTTGGAAAATCACGTTAATTTGAACTGAACTGTTGGATTCATCAGGCCAGTTTGTTCCTAATGGGAATAAATGTACTTCCTCAAATTTATCCAATCACATCATCATTCAGTCGGATACTGTATAATAGCTGGTTGAAATGTATAATAGCCATCTTGTGAAGTGATATTGTTTCCCTGCCATCTTTTGCACTTTTGTCTCTGACTTCTGATTGTACTAAAAGAGTAAGAATCAAAAGTGCTCACCAGTTGTCCTTCAATAAGAGCATTTCTGCTTTGCCAAGTGGTCCTGTTGGGAATTCAAGCCACCAACTGTTCCTGGAGGGTAGGAACAGATATCATCACTCTCTATTCATCTCCAGTACAGCAAAAATATGGTCCCTGATATGTTTTCATGCTCCAACCTGAAGAAACTGGAAAATACATGAAATTGTAGGGAAGGAATAGAGTAGAGTAGAGTAGAGTAGAGTAGAGTAGAATAGAATAGAATAGAATAGAATAGAATAGAATAGAATAGAATAGAATAGAATAGAATAGAATAGAATAGAATAGAATAACAGAGTTGGAAGGGACCTTGGAGGTCTTCT
>JAUDYJ010000102.1:5000-7500 GCA_030761175.1 Masticophis lateralis
GCGGCCTTGCGAGTAGACCGGGGTGGGACGGCTCCACTTTGGTCCCGGCGGCCCGCGGCCGGCGAAAGCCGCCGGTCTACCGAGCCGGGCCCCGGCGACGCGGAACGCGATGCCGGCTCCGGAGCCGCGGGCCCCGGTCGGGAACCTCGTTTACGCCGTCGCGGGTGCACGGGATCCCGGTTCCGGAGCCGCGGGCCTCGGTCCCGGACCTCGGCCGTCCCCTCGGTGCCCGTCCCGGGCGCCGGGGGCCTCCGCGGCGGGGGGACCGCCCGGTCTACCGGGACGCTCGGGCGGACCGGAGCCTTTCCGCCGCGGTGGGTGCGCGGGATCCCGGCTCCGGAGCCGGGGGCCTCGGCGGACCGGAGCGTTTCCGCCGTCCCGGGTGCGCGGGATCCCGGCTCCGGAGCCGCGGGCCTCGGTCCCGGACCTCGGCCTACCCCTCGGTGCCCGACCCGGGCGCCGGGGGCCTCCCGGGCGGGCGGACGTCCCTGTCTACCGGGACGCTCGGGCGGACCGGAGCCTTTCCGCCGCGGTGGGTGCGCGGGATCCCGGCTCCGGAGCCGCGGGCCTCGGTCCCGGACCTCGGCCTACCCCTCGGTGCCCGACCCGGGCGCCGGGGGCCTCCGGGGCGGGCGGACGTCCCGGTCTACCGGGACGCTCGGGCGGACCGGAGCCTTTCCGCCGCGGTGGGTGCGCGCGGGATCCCGGCTCCGGAGCCGGGGGCCTCGGCGGACCGGAGCGTTTCCGCCGTCCCGGGTGAGCGGGATCCCGGCTCCGGAGCCGCGGGCCTCGGTCCCGGACCTCGGCCTACCCCTCGGCGCCCGACCCGGGCGCCGGGGGCCTCCCGGGCGGGCGGACGTCCCGGTCTACCGGGACGCTCGGGCGGACCGGAGCCTTTCCGCCGCGGTGGGTGCGCGCGGGATCCCGGCTCCGGAGCCGGGGGCCTCGGTGGACCGGAGCGTTTCCGCCGTCCCGGGTGCGCGGGATCCCGGCTCCGGAGCCGCGGGCCTCGGTCCCGGACCTCGGCCTACCCCTCGGCGCCCGACCCGGGCGCCGGGGGCCTCCCGGGCGGGCGGACGTCCCTGTCTACCGGGACGCTCGGGCGGACCGGAGCCTTTCCGCCGCGGTGGGTGCGCGCGGGATCCCGGCTCCGGAGCCGGGGGCCTCGGTGGACCGGAGCGTTTCCGCCGTCCCGGGTGCGCGGGATCCCGGCTCCGGAGCCGCGGGCCTCGGTCCCGGACCTCGGCCTACCCCTCGGCGCCCGACCCGGGCGCCGGGGGCCTCCGGGGCGGGCGGACGTCCCGGTCTACCGGGACGCTCGGGCGGACCGGAGCCTTTCCGCCGCGGTGGGTGCGCGGGATCCCGGCTCCGGAGCCGCGGGCCTCGGTCCCGGACCTCGGCCTACCCCTCGGTGCCCGGCCCGGGCGCCGGGGGCCTCCGGGGCGGCCGGACGTCCCGGTCTACCGGGACGCTCGGGCGGACCGGAGCCTTTCCGACGGGGGTTGACCGCCCTCTGCGGTTCTGTTTCCCCGCCGCGATGTCGCGGGCGAGGGGGGTTCCTTCCGAGTGGACCGGGCCGGGACGTGTCCACTTTGCTCCCGGCGGGCCCCGGCCAGGAAACTGTCACGGTCTACTCGGTCCTGGACCTCCGGCGTCGCCCCGGTGCCCCCGCCGGGCCCCGGGGGCGTCCGCGCCGGTCAGACGTCCCGGTCTACCGGGGCTTCGTCCTTTTTTTTTTTTTTTCTTTTCTTTTCTTTTAAAATTTGACTTCTGTGCCGCCCTTCTCCGGAGACTCAGGGCGGCTTACCATTCCAATGCGTTAAGCAATAGCCTTCCTACTTTTGTATATTTATACAAAGTCAGCTTATTGCCCCCACAAACTGGGTCCTCCATTTACCCACCTTAAGAAAGGATGGAAGGCTGAGTCGACCTTGAGCCTGGCTAGGATTGAACTCAGAGAAATTACAGGCAGCTGGTGTTAATTGCTGCCTTTAGTAGGAGGCATTAGCCCCCTACGCTACACAGGCTTTTCCCTGCAATGTCCCCCCTCCATCCAAGGACGATCTTTTTGTTCCGCCCGGCCGGGCTTTTTCAATGGGTTTTCATCTGGGATTTTTAAATTGGGGTGGTTTATGTTGAGCCAAATAATTGAATACTTTTCATTTTTAAACGGTTGTTTGTCTTGTGCTTTTCATTAGGCCGTGCACCGCCCCGAGTCCTTCGGGAGACCAAACTGTCCGTTTGGTGTGACGTACGACTGACTCCCCTTTGACTTTCGACACCTCAAGGTTGTCCGTACAATGTCCCCGATTTTCACCCTTCCGACGGCGTTTGGCGTTGTTTTCCAAAATGAACTTCTCGTAGGCCTATCGTTTCTCGTTTGAACTTCTCGAATGGATTGAATGTTTTCCTTCTTCTTGCCGAATTGCCGAATTCAGTCCGTTTCTAGTCAAGGAGAGGATTTTTATTTCTTCTTCCATTTCCGATGGCTTTGTCCATC
>JAUDYJ010000102.1:20000-23476 GCA_030761175.1 Masticophis lateralis
GGGCGGGCGGACGTCCCTGTCTACCGGGACGCTCGGGCGGACCGGAGCCTTTCCGCCGCGGTGGGTGCGCGGGATCCCGGCTCCGGAGCCGCGGGCCTCGGTCCCGGACCTCGGCCTACCCCTCGGTGCCCGACCCGGGCGCCGGGGGCCTCCGGGGCGGGCGGACGTCCCGGTCTACCGGGACGCTCGGGCGGACCGGAGCCTTTCCGCCGCGGTGGGTGCGCGCGGGATCCCGGCTCCGGAGCCGGGGGCCTCGGCGGACCGGAGCGTTTCCGCCGTCCCGGGTGAGCGGGATCCCGGCTCCGGAGCCGCGGGCCTCGGTCCCGGACCTCGGCCTACCCCTCGGCGCCCGACCCGGGCGCCGGGGGCCTCCCGGGCGGGCGGACGTCCCGGTCTACCGGGACGCTCGGGCGGACCGGAGCCTTTCCGCCGCGGTGGGTGCGCGCGGGATCCCGGCTCCGGAGCCGGGGGCCTCGGTGGACCGGAGCGTTTCCGCCGTCCCGGGTGCGCGGGATCCCGGCTCCGGAGCCGCGGGCCTCGGTCCCGGACCTCGGCCTACCCCTCGGCGCCCGACCCGGGCGCCGGGGGCCTCCCGGGCGGGCGGACGTCCCTGTCTACCGGGACGCTCGGGCGGACCGGAGCCTTTCCGCCGCGGTGGGTGCGCGCGGGATCCCGGCTCCGGAGCCGGGGGCCTCGGTGGACCGGAGCGTTTCCGCCGTCCCGGGTGCGCGGGATCCCGGCTCCGGAGCCGCGGGCCTCGGTCCCGGACCTCGGCCTACCCCTCGGCGCCCGACCCGGGCGCCGGGGGCCTCCGGGGCGGGCGGACGTCCCGGTCTACCGGGACGCTCGGGCGGACCGGAGCCTTTCCGCCGCGGTGGGTGCGCGGGATCCCGGCTCCGGAGCCGCGGGCCTCGGTCCCGGACCTCGGCCTACCCCTCGGTGCCCGGCCCGGGCGCCGGGGGCCTCCGGGGCGGCCGGACGTCCCGGTCTACCGGGACGCTCGGGCGGACCGGAGCCTTTCCGACGGGGGTTGACCGCCCTCTGCGGTTCTGTTTCCCCGCCGCGATGTCGCGGGCGAGGGGGGTTCCTTCCGAGTGGACCGGGCCGGGACGTGTCCACTTTGCTCCCGGCGGGCCCCGGCCAGGAAACTGTCACGGTCTACTCGGTCCTGGACCTCCGGCGTCGCCCCGGTGCCCCCGCCGGGCCCCGGGGGCGTCCGCGCCGGTCAGACGTCCCGGTCTACCGGGGCTTCGTCCTTTTTTTTTTTTTTTCTTTTCTTTTCTTTTAAAATTTGACTTCTGTGCCGCCCTTCTCCGGAGACTCAGGGCGGCTTACCATTCCAATGCGTTAAGCAATAGCCTTCCTACTTTTGTATATTTATACAAAGTCAGCTTATTGCCCCCACAAACTGGGTCCTCCATTTACCCACCTTAAGAAAGGATGGAAGGCTGAGTCGACCTTGAGCCTGGCTAGGATTGAACTCAGAGAAATTACAGGCAGCTGGTGTTAATTGCTGCCTTTAGTAGGAGGCATTAGCCCCCTACGCTACACAGGCTTTTCCCTGCAATGTCCCCCCTCCATCCAAGGACGATCTTTTTGTTCCGCCCGGCCGGGCTTTTTCAATGGGTTTTCATCTGGGATTTTTAAATTGGGGTGGTTTATGTTGAGCCAAATAATTGAATACTTTTCATTTTTAAACGGTTGTTTGTCTTGTGCTTTTCATTAGGCCGTGCACCGCCCCGAGTCCTTCGGGAGACCAAACTGTCCGTTTGGTGTGACGTACGACTGACTCCCCTTTGACTTTCGACACCTCAAGGTTGTCCGTACAATGTCCCCGATTTTCACCCTTCCGACGGCGTTTGGCGTTGTTTTCCAAAATGAACTTCTCGTAGGCCTATCGTTTCTCGTTTGAACTTCTCGAATGGATTGAATGTTTTCCTTCTTCTTGCCGAATTGCCGAATTCAGTCCGTTTCTAGTCAAGGAGAGGATTTTTATTTCTTCTTCCATTTCCGATGGCTTTGTCCATCTAGTCGTCCTTGCGTCCCTTTGTTCTTCCTGTCACTTCTTTCGCTCTCGCTCCCTCTCTTTTATTTGGCTCTCTTTCGGCCGTTTCTTTCTTCTCCTCCCGTCGTCCGTCCCCACTTTCGTCTCTCAATCTTTCCTGCTCTCGGTCATCTCGAGGTTGTTCCTCAAATCATTCCTCTTTCTCCGTGGAATCTAATCGGTCTCTTGGCTCTTGCCAGTTCGCCCGTTGATGTTTCTCCTATCTCTGCTCTCCGTGTCTCCTTGGTACCGGATTTTCCGGCGCATGACTTTTCCTGGGGGTAAAAAAAAAAATGTGGGGTTTGGGCTACACTTGCTGTATGAGACGACCTCTCTTCCAACGCACACCAAATAAAAATTAAAAAAACATCCGCTGGCTCACCCACAATGTAAAAGCCTCCTGCGCCAGACCCAAAACGGCCCCTGCAACAAGCAGGAACCTCACACAGCCACAAAAAGCCCCCCAAAACAACTTTCACGCTTTTACACGCACACAAAATTCCACGTCCAGCTTTGTGAGATTTTGTGCGTCGGCGTAGTTAGAGTGAAACGCTAGAGAAGGACACTAAATCTCAGAAAGCTGCACTTTTATTTTTATTTTTAAGCTAAATTTAAAACTTCCTGGGCTAAAACGTAGACCTATCCTTTCAATGGCTAGGTCTAAAAAAAAAGAACAACTAAAAAACCCCGCTTTTAAAGCTCCCAAAGGGGAAAAAACACGTTAAGACTTGCAGACTTCAATTCCCAGAATTCCTCAGCCAGCTTTGCTTTGCTCCACAATGAGGTTTAGCTGCTTGCCGATGCAATGGATTGCAGGCAAGGCAAGGCAAGGCAAGGCAAGGCAAGGCAAGGCAAGGCAAGGCAAGGCAAGGCAAGCGTCGCGGCGAGCAGCTAAGGTAAGCAAGCTGGAGGGGGGCGGGGGGGGGATTTTTGCTACGTACCCATTAGCAGGCAAAAATTAGCAGCCGGGATGGCCAGCGTTGTGTAAAAGGAAAGTTTTTTTCCCTTTTACACAGCGCTTGGCCATCCAAGCTCTGGCGATCCCGGCTGAGTTGCCTGCTAATCAGGCAGGCAACTCAGCCGGGATGGCCAGCGTTGTGCAAAAGGGAGGTTTTCTTCTTTCCTTTCTCGCTTTCTTCCGTGGTTTCTGCTAATATCATTTCCGGAACGAGAACCCTAACCCCTAACTCCAAACCCCAACCCTAACCCTTAAAACGTCCGACTTCAAGGCGGGCAGACGGCCCGGACCGGAGTCTCTGTTTCCCTGCCACGACGGGTTGCTTTAAGTAGCCCGTTTTAAGTGAAAAGCTTCCATTCTCGCCTAGATCTCTGGCTATCGCGAGATGACGCTCTGCCAGCCAGAGAGAGAGAGGGATAACGAAGAAGGCAAAGACAAAGAGACCGACTGTGTCAAATTGAACCGTCGCAACAC
>JAUDYJ010000103.1:0-23198 GCA_030761175.1 Masticophis lateralis
TTTGTTTCAGGAGACAACTGGACTTCTTGTTTTTTTTTTCTTTCCTTGAAGACGTTTCGCTTCTCATCCAAAGGAGCTTCTTCAACTCTGACTGGATGGTGGGGAATGGAAGGATTTAGGTTCCTTGCAGACAGTTGGTCATCTGCATTCTCTTAGAAGGTCATTGAGGCCACCTGGAGGTTCCTCTGTGTCCTCAGGGTCACCTGAGTAGTGCAAAAGGTTCCTGTAGTCTGCAATTTTTCCTCTGGAAATCCATTCCTACTCCCAATGAAGGGTCTTCATCCCACAGGTGACCCTGAGGACACAGATAGACCTCCAGGTGGCCTTAACGACTCTCAAAAGGGATGCCAATGACCAGCTATCTGCAAGGAATATAAATCCTTCCCTTCCCCACCATCCAGTCAGAACTGAAAATGTTTCTTGGATGAGAAGCGAAATGTTTTCAAGGAAATAAAAAAAAAAGGCCAGTTGCCTCCTGAAAAAAGTTGCCTTCCTTCCTGCATGAAAGGAACACCATCCCCAGGTTGGTAGATAGAGCATTGTGGTGGGAGAGACCATTTTTGAACTTCTGGGTGAAGCTGGTACAAAATGCAGTAGAGTTTGCAAGTCAGTGTTCATCCCCTATCTTGTCCATTTGATGCCCAATCTGAAGAGACCAGTGATAGGACAGAAGGTATCGGACAGAAGGAGGGGACTCAGAATCATACCCTTGTAAATAGGTATGGTAGCCAGGGCCACCAAGGAGATACATCCTGAGTTTAAATATTTGGTTATGCCTAGCAATAGAGAAGAACCAGAAGCAGGGAGATTTGGGGACGTGGAAGGGCGAAAGAATGGAAAAAGCAAATTCAATCCAGCCTAAACATCTGGATTTTCTTCAATGCATGTGCATGATGAGAAGGAAGAAGAATTATTTTTCCTACATCCCTTTTGAGAGAGAGAGGGGGAGGGAGGGAGGGAGGGAGAGAGAGAGAGAGAGAGAGAGAATGAGAATTCCCTACATGTTTAATTTATTGATCATATTATGCAAATGTGTCTTGGCTCATTTTCTTGGATTCATGTGCTCTGCATGTAGATGATTTCCGGCTGTGGCTTAGTTGTAGCCTGGGTTGTGTTGTGATCCATGCATCAGGCTTAGTACCATATATGAATGATGGTTCTTGGGATCAGGGCACTTCGTAAATGTATGCAACAGCTACCTCCTTTCCATCGATAAAGGGTTGGCAGGGGATGAAACCCCGACATGTCAGTGGTACTTTCAATTGAGAGGCAAACATGACTGAGAGAGACATACCACTGTCTGTCTGGTGTCCTTCACTGGCACGAGGGAGAGAGAGAGAGAGAGAGAGAGAGAGAGAGTAGAGTAGATACAGTAGATAGATAAAAGAGAAAGACAGATAAACATCTGATTTTTGAGCTCCTGTGTGCCATAGCAGAGGTATTTGGTGCTCCTTGAACTTGGTTATTTACTTGCAGATGTTTCATTATCCAAGTAGGTAACATCATCAGAACGCCAGAAAGAGATGAGATAGATGGATGGATGGATGGATGGATGGATGGATGGATGGATGGATGGAGGATAGATAGACAGACATAGAGATAGATGAATAGAGATGATAGATAGGTAGGTAGGTAGATAGGTAGTTATAGAGATGGATGGATGGATGGATAAAGGATAGACAGACAGACAGATAGATAGATAGATATAGGGATGGATGGATGGATGGATGGATGCATAAAGGATATAGAGATGGAGATGGAGATAGAGGTAGAGATAGAGACAGAGACAGAGACAGAGCAGAGACAGAGACAGAGACAGAGATAGAGATAGAGATAGAGATAGAGATAGAAATGGATGGAGGGATGGAGGGATTGATAAAAGATAGAGAGAGGGGGGGATGGATGGACTGATAAAGGATAGATAGATAGAGGATCTATCCATAAAGGATAGATAATCGATGATAGAGAGAAACAGAAAGACATATTAGAAAGAGAGAGGCAGACAAATAATAGAGACAGAATGTGTGTGTGTGTGTGTGTGTGTGTGTATGTGCATGGAGAGAGAGAGAGAGAGAGAGGTGATTGGTAGATAGATGGATAGACAGATGATAGAGAGAAACAGAAAGACATATTACAGAGAGAGAGAGGCAGACAAATAATAGAGGCAGAATGTGTATAGACAGACAGGAGAGACAGAGAGAGAGAGAGAGAGAGAGAGAGAGAGAGAGAGAGAGAGAGAGAGATGGATCTGCTTTTTTGGCCCTCATGTGCCACAATAACCTGGCGGGTGTCACACCCTACTTTTTGTCATAAAGTAAGTAAGAACCGTTTCCTTGTCCCAGCTCTTCATTTTTATTTTTTTTCCTAAAAAAATAAAAAATGAAAAACAGTACCAGGCAATGCATCCATTTACTGAGTGCTCTCTCGGTGCATTGTTAACACCGCAGTCCTTTTCTTGTTTCCTTGCCTAACAGCAAAAACGCTGTGTGGAGGTAAGAGTTGTTTATTGAATTATTATGTCTCTGGCTTATAACCATGACGTTGCATGCTTCAAGATCCCATTGTGCTGGAGTCCAAATCCTTGAGGGGACCTTTGGAGCGCCCTAACTAAATAAATAATTGATTGAATAAGGAAACCATTGGATGCGATATCTGCATGAATTAAAAATAAAGAACCTTTTATTATCACTGCCTGTTACGATGTAGATGATCTACGATGTTTTCGGGGGTTATTCATAAATGAATAGACCTGAATGCCAAAAAAACAGGCAAAGGAGGTTTTTTTTCATTAACCAGGCTGTTATTTTCCTAATATTGAAGATCTATTCCATTAACACTGAAATTTATCTGACACACACACACACACACACACCATTGAAAATATTCTTAACATTTAAATATTTAATATGCCACAATGCATTCAAAGGCGTTCTGTTTTTCTTTTCTGCAAACCATCCTTGAATTTTTAATGATGGTTTTATTCCCCTGTCCCTTGCTTTTCTCTTTTTTAAAAGTAATAAAGCTGTATAACACAAAATGCTCTTTCCAAAACAAGGCACATGTCTACCCATCCACTGTTCCCAAGTCCCATCAACTCTCTCACTGATTTGAAAAGAGAGCCAGTTTGATTGAGGCACCAGGCTAGAAACTGGGAGATGGTGAGTTCTAGTCTCGCCTTAGGTACAAGAGCCAGCTGGGTGATTTGGAGCCAATTACCGGGAGACTGAGAGTTCTAGTCCTGCCTTAGCATGAAAGCCAGCTGGATGGCTTTGGGCCAATCACTGGGAGACTGAGAGTTCTAGTCCCGCCTTAGCACGAAAACCAGCTGGATGGCTTTGGGCCAATCACTGGGAGACTGAGAGTTCTAGTCCCGCCTTAGCACGAAAACCAGCTGGATGGCTTTGGGCCAATCACTGGGAGACTGAGAGTTCTAGTCCCGCCTTAGCACGAAAACCAGCTGGATGGCTTTGGGCCAATCACTGGGAGACTGAGAGTTCTAGTCCCGCCTTAGCACAAAAGCCAGCTGGATGGCTTTGGGATGGATGACACTGAGATTTCTAATCCCACCTTAGCATGAAAGCTAAAGTGACTTTGGGCCAATCCCTAGGTGTGATGACCTAGAGCGTGGCACGAAAGCAACACAACCAGACAACAGGTCTAACTCCTCTTTTATTGCTCCAATTGTGCCCCCAAACATTTCCACGTTCACTACAAGTCCTGGAGCAAAGCTCTCACACACACCTTCAGAAGCATCTGGTGGCAAGTAGTCCAGTAAGCCAGGTTAGCCCAAACATTAACCAGGGCCAGCAGTACAATAAGCCAGGTTTGCAAAACAGTAACCAGAGCAAGAAGTTCAACAAAGCAGGCAAACTGGGAAGCCCACAAGACAGTGCATAGCAATCTCCAGGCGTTGGCAAGTGTCCACAGATTCAATGCTTGTTCCAGACAAATGCCCCTCCCACTGGAACCTCCTTACATCTCAGTCCCCAGGTGTGCCTTGTGAAGGGGAGTGAGGCACACTTCTCCCTTGTAGCTGGTTCAATCTGCGTTGTTCTCGCCTTCTCTCTTCTCTCCATGCTCTAGGATCAGGAGGGGTGGTCCTTTCTCTCTCTCTCCTGCTCCTCCCTGCCTGTAAGCCTTTCTAATTCTGAAAAGCCTTGCCTGGACTGACTCTGCCCTTCCCCAGTTTCCTCCAAGGCCAATTGAGCCGGCCTCTCAATCTCTGTCAGTTCTTGTTCCAGTTCATCTTCCCCCATAGTTTCAAATTCCAGTGGGGGGCATGACACTAGGGATGTTGAGTTCTAGTCCTGCCTAAGCACAAGAGCCAGCTGGGTGATTTGGGGGCCAATCACTAGGAGACTGAGAGTTCTAGTCCTGCCTCAGCTGTGAAAGCCAGTTTAGGGACTTTAGGCCAATCACTAGGGATGGTGAATTCTAGTCCTACCTTAAGCACAAGAGCCATCTGGGTGATTTGGGGCCAATCACTGGGACACAGTGAGTTCTAGTCCCACCTTAGGCACGAGAGCCAACTGGGTGACTTTGGGCCAATCGCCAGGAGATCATGAGTTCTAGTCCCACTTTAGGCACGAGAGCCAGCTGGATGTCTCTGGACAATCACCGGGACACAGTGAGTTCTAGTCTGGCCTTAGGCACGAGAGCCAGCTGGGAGACCTTGGGCCAATTCCTTTTTCTCTCAACACAACTCACCTCACAGTTTTGACATGGGGAAAAGAGGAGGAAGAAGGTACACTGAATCTGTCCGCCGCCTTGCGTTGTTTGTAAGAACAATTAAGGTGGGAATGAAATTTTATTAAAAATAGATAAAAATAAAAAATAAATAAAGGTGGGACGGCAGGCAAAAAAAAAAAACCTCAGGAAGGCGTGAGGTTAAAAGCGGTACCTTTATGCTGAATTGTGGCTTCCAAAAGGCTGCGGCCTGAATGCAAAGTCTCTTGATTTGCATGCTTAGGAAGTTGTCGGAGATTTGTGTATCAGGCTAAATTGGGTTGCTCTATTGATTTGTAGAGCACAGGTTAATAAGAAATCCAGAGGAAACTCCGTGGCCTCTTAGTGGAGAGAGAATACGAGGCTGACTTTTGAAAACGTGGAAGAAACTTTGCTTCCTGGAAATACTTCCTGGAATGTCTCTGGAGATTCTCAGCCATCCAGGTTGTGGTTGTCTGAAAGGTGCTCTTTTCTTTCATTTTCTCTTTTCAAGAGGCAACTGGACTTTCTGGTTTTTCTCCGAAGAGGTTTCGCCTCTCATGCAAGAAGCTTCTTCAGTTCTGACTGAAAGGGTGGCGGACGGGAGGATTTATATTCCTTGCGGACAGCTGGTCATTTGCATCCCTTTGGAGAGTCATTGAGGCCACTTGAAAGTTTCTTTGTGTCCTCAGGGACACCTGAATGGTGTAAATGGGTGTGTGGAGCCTTCTTGGAGCTGCTGAAAGGATTATGTTGTGAAGCTGTGCTCTCTGCAGGATGTTTTCTGCCCGGTGTCCCTTCACTGCTCAAGACAAGTGGAGGCTGTTGGGGGATGAGTCTGTGTTGTCTCCATCTCCAACGGAAGTGCAAATGGTTTCGGTAGCCTGCAATTTTTGGGAAATCCGCTCATACTCCCATACCATTCAAAGGATATTCATCCCAAAGCGCACAGCTAAATGTTGGTGGAGGTTCTCAGTTCTCCAGGTCTTGCTTCTTTTTTTTTTCAGGAGGCAACTGGACTTCCCTTGTTTTTTCTTTGACATTTTGCTTCCCATCCAAGAAGCTTCTTCAGTTCTGACTGGATGGTGGGGAAGCATTTATATCCCTTGCAGTCTGCTGGTCATTTGCATTCTTTTAGAGCAGAGGTCTTCAAACTTGGCAGCTTGAAGACTTGTGGACTTCAACTCCCAGAATTCTCCAGCCAGCTATGCTGGCTGGAGAATTCTAGGAGTTGAAGTCCACAAGTCTTCAAGCTGCCAAGTTTGAAGACCTCTGTTTTAGAGAGTCAGATCAGCGGATTTTCAGCAAAATTGCAGACGACAGGAATAATTTGCGCTTCAGTTAGAGATGCAGACAACACAGACACCGTGCGTATCTTCAACAGTGCGTATCTTCAACAGTGAAGGGACACAGGGCAGAAAACATCCTGCAGAAAGCTCAGCTCCACAACACGGTCCTTTCAGCAGTTCCAAGAAGGCGCCACACACCCATTTGCACCACTCAGATGACCCTGAGGATACAGATGAACGTCCAAGTGGCCTCAATGACCCTCTAAAAGGATGCAAATGACCAGCTGTCTGCAAGGAGTATAAACCCTTCCATCCTTCGCCATTCAGTCAGAGCTGAAGAAGCTTCTTGGATGAGAAGTGAAACGTCTTCAAGGAAAAACCTGAAAGTCCAGTTGCCTCTTGAAAAAAACCAACTTTGGGACTTCCTGGATATGCACCGAGACAAATTCCTTGTGTGTCCTATCACACTTGGCCAATAAAAAATTCTATTCTATTCCATTCTATTACACTGACAGGAAGACCACAAATACAGTTTTTAATATTAAGAGATGAAAAAGCAATGGTCACAGTGCTTTTAAAAAAACAACAAATGAGTCAGTTTCACAGAAGGGAAAAACACCTTCTAGCCAAAGATGGTACCGTATTTGTCCTATCATCAATCTACCAAAAGGGACGTGGTGGCTCAGTGGCTAAGACGCTGAGCTTGTCGATTGAAAGGTCGGCAGTTCAGCGGTTCGAATCCCTAGTGCCGCATAATGGGGTGAGCTCCTGTTACTTGTCCCAGTTGCTGCCAACCTAGCAGTTCGAAAGCAGGTAAAAAAAATGCAAGTAGAAAAATAGGGATCACCTTTGGTGGGAAGGGAACAGAGCTCCGTGCGCCTTTGGCATTGAGTCATGCTGGCCACATGACCACAGAGATGTCTTTGGACAGCGCTGGCTCTTCGGCTTTGAAACGGAGATGAGCACCACCCCCTAGAGTTGGGAACGACTAGCAAATATGTGCGAGGAGAAACTTTACCTTTACCTTTACAATCTACTAAGGACAACAGAAGCAACAAACGACACCTGAAAATTCTCCCCAAACAAATTTAGGGCGAAATTCATTACATCCCCAGAAACAATTAAGTCTTTCCCTTCTTTGGCAATTTTCCATTCTGTCTCAAAACAAAAATATAGAGTTTGTGAATCTTCCAAGTAAGTAGTAGTCCCTCTTTTGCTCAAGGCCAAGGGTCTCCAAAGTTGGCCACTTTAACACTTCTGGACTTCAACTCTGTTAATGCCATAATTTCTCAGCCAGTTGGTCCTCTCCCCACTCCTAGGTCCCATGGCTCCCTGACAGATGTGCAGTTGAGATGTCCCTTGAGATGAAATAATCAGGCAATTATTTAGGTCTGTCTCCATGTCAAAAGTGCCACCATTCATAAGAAATTGGAATTGTGGGGGACATACATGTACAGTAGTAGCCAAAATTGTGGAAACCTCTTGGGAAAAGTGTATTTTTGAGGTTTGATGGCTAATAACACCCCCTCTTTTTTTTCTTTTTTTTTTTCTTTCTTTCTTTCTTTCTTTCTTTCTTTCTTTCTTTCTCTCTTTCTTTCTTTCTTTCTTTCTTTCTTTCTTTCTTTCTTTCTTTCTTTCTTTCTTTCTGAGTTTCAAGATAATCCTATTCCACTGCTGGAATGGCCTGGGAATAGCCCAGACTTTAACCCAATTGAAAATCTATGGAGCTGATTAAAGAAACTTGTTAGTCAGAAGCGACCCAGCAATAAAACCCAGTTAATTGAAGCCATCTTTCAGTCTTGGTTTCACATGATAACAGCTGCAGAAATCAAAGAGTTGGTTCATTCCATGGGAAGACGTTGTAAGGCCGTCATTCATGCTAAAGGTTACCCAACTAAGTATTAACTGACATGGTGGTAATTTCTGTATATTTCGTTTTTTCTACGTGTTTCACTTTTCTTCTTTATCCTGTAACTGCTATTCTAATAGCAAATCCTTCATAAAAGCTACTGCATTACATTCTTGATTAAATGATCTTTCCATTGATATATAATTTTATGGTACTACTCCAAAAAAAAAGGGGGTGCCATTAGCTACTTTTAGAAAATACACTTTTCCCAACAGGTTTCCACAATTTTGGCCACTACTGCATACAGGTAGTCCTCAACTTACAACGGTTCATTAGTGACCGTTCAAAGTTATAACAGCATTGAAAAAAGCAACTTATGACTGTTTTCCCCACTTACAACCGTCTCCACGGTCACGTGATCAGAAGTTGGACTCATATTTATGACAGTTGTTGGGTCATGTGATCCCCTTTTGCAATCTTCTGAGAAGCCAACGGGAAAGCCAGTTTCATTTAAAACCGGGTTATAATGGCAGCAATTCATTTAATGTGGGCTGGGGGGGGGGGGGGGGGGGGGGGGGGGGAGCTCAACAATGTCTCGGCAACCAAATGTCTTGGGTTGTCCATTGTGGCCATAAATCGAGGACTACCTGTGTTACGTTCTAGGTACTTCGGTCTGTGACGAATAGATCTGTTGCCTGCACCAGACACTTCCTAACATCTCTGGAACAGAACGCAAATTGGACTTATGGCCCTAATAAATGGGAGAACTCTTCTTGAGTTTCCAAGGCCTCCTTTGTAAAACTTCCATCCATCAGCTCCAACACTTCCGATGTGATTAAAGGCAGCGCACGCTCAGAGGATAATGGATTACATTTATTGATAAACACTGGATGCATCTCTCCAACAAATTATTTGAGTCGCTCATTAATTGCGAGGAATAAAACGGCACATTTCTCAACCGCATTTACTCCTCAGAAGTCGCTTCTTTTTCTTTTTCCAAAGATTTAATATCAGCTCCCTGAGAATTGGCCTTGGATAGAAAAATTAGCTGTCTCTGGACCCAAAAGTGTTACACTCATCATTGGTATATATCCTAATGTTCCAGATGACACTATTATTAGACTAAAAGTGAATTGTCTCAATCTTTGGTGACCACACTATAAAAAAGATGTGGAGACTCTAGAAAGAGTGCAGAGAAGAGCAACCAGGATGATTAGGGGGCTGGAGGCTAAAACATATGAAGAACGGTTACAGGAACTGGGAATGGCTAGTCTAGTGAAGAGAAGGACCAGGGGAGACAGGAGAGCAGTCTTCCAATATTTGAGGGGCTGCCCCAGAGAGGAGGGGGTCAACCTGTTTTCCAAAGCACCTGAAGGCCAGACAAGGAACAATGGATGGAAACTGAACAAGGAGAGATTCAACCTAGAAATAAGGAGAACTTTCTAACAGCGAGAACAATCAACCAGTGGAACAGAAGTTGCCTTCAGAAGTTGTGGGAGCTTCATCCCTGGAAGCTTTCAAGAAGAGACTGGACTGCCATCTGTCAGAAATGGTGTAGGGTCTCCTGCTTGGGGGGGGGGGGTGTTGGACTAGATGACCTCCAAGGTCCCTTCCAACTCTGTTATTCTGTAATCTTCCTTGTGCCAGTGTTAAGGAAGGTAGGCATAATGTCACCTCCTTTTCTGAGAAGGCGGAGAAAAGTCAATATATGGGACCACATTTATGCGTTCATGTGCTGACTTTCCTGTTGGGTTATTTCTGTCAAGATTTGCTGTTCAGCCCCAACCATTATTTCATAAATGCATGATATAAGCCTTAGGCCTTCAATCTCTGTGATACAGTAATAGCTTTGTTCTGATACAAACTAATTTTTGAAGCACTTTTCTGCGGGAGTGCTGGACCCTGACTCCACTTATTCAAGGTCACAAAAAATAGATCTGGTCATAGCTTAAACAGGAAGAATTTATTTCAAAAATTATGCACACTTTCAAATGGCACAACCTGAAGCAAACCCTTTGGCCTTAACATCCCACAAAGGATCTGTTCTTGCTGCAAACTTCAAACGGAGCTCTCTTTATTTAAAAAGTCATTTAAATCTTGGCTGTGCACCGCCCTGAGTCCTTCGGGAGAAGAGCGGTATAAAAATTTAAGAAAGAAAGAAAGAAGAAGAAGGAAGGAAGGAAGGAAGGAAGGAAGGAAGGAAGGAAGGAAGGAAGAAGAAGAAAGAAAGAAAGAAAGAAAGAAAGAAAGAAAGAAAGAAAGAAAGAAAGAAAGAAAGAAAGAAAGAAAGAAAGAAAGAAAGAAAGAAAGAAAGAAAGAAAGAAAGAAAGGTCTTACGGTACAATGATTATTGCACTTAATCATAGTTTCAACTGGGAAAGTGTGAGGATCCTGCTAAGAATCCAAGCTAAGTTCAAAAATGCTAGAGTATCCCTGAAAGCCCACCATACTGACAAATTGGCCATCAACAGGCACATAGAAATAAGCAACATCGACTTGCCATTCAAAAGAATAGCAGAAGAGAATAACAAAATTGGAAGGGATCTTGGAGGTCTTTGAGTCCAACCAGTGGTGGAATCTGAACTGGTTTGCTACCGGTTCTCTGGCTGCGCATGCGCACTGCACACCTAAAGAAGACTTGGGAAGGTAAGTAGAACAGCAAGGGGGAGGATCAGCTGTGCCGCAGGGTTTAGCTTTGCTAGAAAGCATGTAATGCTGCTCTCCCTCGCTCGCTGTTCTATTTACCTTCCCAAGCCTTTTGGTGCATAGTGCACATGCGGACATGCACAGCATGTACCAAAAGAAGGCTTGGGAAGGTAAGTAGAACAGCGAGGAGGGATCAGTGTGCCGCACGATTTAACTTTGCTAGAAAGCAGGATTTCCTGCTTTCTAGCAAAGCTAAACCGTGCAGCACAGCTGATCATCATAAATAGTGGTTCAGAGAAACCAGTAGCTCTTTTTTTCCCTACCAGTTTGCCTGAACTGGTAGCATTTCACCCCTGAGTCCAACCCCCTGCTGAGGCAGGAAATCCTATACCATTTCAGACAAATGATTGTTCAATCTCTTCTTTAAAAACTTCCAGTGTTGGATCATCCACAACTTCTTGGAAGCCAGTTCTTCCTCTGATTAATTGTCCTCGCTGTTAGGACATTTCTCCTTCATTCCAGGTTGCTTCTCTCCTTGATTAGTTTTCACCCGCTGCTTCTTGCCTTGCCTTCAGGTGCTTTGGAGAACAAGTTGACCCCCTCTTCTTTATGGTAACCCTTCAAGTATTGGAAGACTGCTATCATAGTCCTTCTTTTCTTTAAACTAGACATACCCAATTCCAGCCACCTTTCTTCTTTAGACAATCAAAGGGTGCACTTGGAGACTTCAGCTGGTCCAGAATGCGGCCACGCAGGTGATTATGGGAGCAACCTGGCACTCCCACGTGACACCTCTCCTGCGCGAGCTGCACTGGCTCCCGGTGGTCTTCCGGGTGCACTTCAAGGTGTTGGTTCTCACCTATAAAGCGCTCCATGGTGTAGGGCCAGGGTATTTGCGAGACCACCTGCTGCTACCGATAACCTCCCACCAGCCAATACACTCACACAGAGAGGGCCTCCTCAGGGTGCTTTCGGCCAAACAATGTCGGCTGACGGCCCCCAGGGGGAGAGCCTCTCTCTGTGGGGGCACCCACCCTGTAGAATGAGCTGCCTCCTAGTATACGTTTGATCCCGGACCTTCGCACCTTCTGTAAGGCCCTAAAGACCTACCTATTCCAACAAGCCAGCCTAGCCCAAGGGGTTTTTTAACAGGGTTTTTAAATTATATGGATTCGGGGTTTTAAATTGGAATTTTATGGATTTGGGAGTTTTAAATTGAGAAGCCAAGGATTTAAATTTATTCATTTTAGTTCCTTATAACTTTTGTATTTTATGTATTTTAATTTTCTGGTTGTTCATCGCCCTGAGCCCCTTTTTGGGAGAAAGGGCGGTATATAAATCTGAAATAAACTAAACTAAACTAAACTAAAAACAGTACCTCTTTGCCAGCAATCAATACCCAGATAAACTGATGCACTGATGCTAATGCACCAAGATTAAAACTAGACCAACAGTCAAGCGGTAAACAATATCCCAATCAAGGAACTGACAACTAGAGACAAACAATCAAAGCCTAACCAAGAAGGTCTGTGGAGATTGTCAGTCATCCAGGCCATAGTTGTCTCAAAGGTGCTTTTTCCAAGAGGCAAGTGGACTTTCTGGTTTTCCTTTGAAGACGTTTTGCTTCTCATCCAAGAATATTTCCACGGACAGGAAGGCCACTTTTATATAAACAGAGAGCCAACCCACTCATCTTGTCTCACTGATAATATTACCTAGTTAGAGAATGAAACATCTGGAAAATAAAAACAACTCAGAGAGCACCAAGGACCCATTAATCGTCATCGTTGTCGTCGTCCTCCTCCTCCTCCCTGTAACCATTACTCCCTCCTAGCACTGATGATGTTACCTCGTTGGGTAATGAAACATCTGCAAGGAAACAATCCATCTCAGAGAGCACCAAGGACCGCAGAGTACAACTATTAGATGAATGACATCCCCTAATATAGATTATTATTCCTAATGCTAAAACATTTTTTTTGGGACATTTAGATGAAGAATTTAAGATTTCCAGTAGAGAACTTTCAACATCCTAGCTAAATACCTGCAATTTTAGGCCAAAATTAAAAATAGGCTGTGAGGCTTTGCACTCTCTTCTTTCTGTTTTTCCCCTTCAGTCTGCCATCCTTCTCCCCAAATCAAAATATATATATTGAGCAAGAATATATGTTTAAGAAAGTGGTTTAAGAAAAATCATTGTCTCTCCGAAGCACTTGATTTTTTTTTATCATAACTTTGTCAGACTCCACTGAAAGATATTCCTATGTAGATGAACACATCCCTCCTAAGAATCTGTAAGGTCCCAAAATGTACTTGGGTCACCAGAATGCCAGGCTTGGAAAAGATATCAACTTTTATTTGTACAAAGAAGAGCTGGGTAGACCATACCACTACATACAGACAAAGAGCATGCAGTGAAAGCAGGGGTGAAATGCTACCGGTTCAAACCGGTTTGAGCGAACCCGTAGTAAAAAATGCTACTGGTTCAGGCAAACTGGTATTTCCGATGATCAGCTGGGTGACGATCAGCTGTGACGCATGATTTATATTATCTAGAATCGTCTGAATTTCCTGCTTTCTAGCTAATCTAAATCACGTGGCACAGCGGATTCCCCCTCCCCTCGCTGTTCTACTTACCTTTGCAGACTTGGAAGGCTTCAAAATGTTCCTTTTTTAGTGCTGCGCGAGTGTTATGCATGTGCGCTCAGTAGCAGACTTCAGAGGATCTCACCCCTGAGTGAAAGGACACACCTTGGGGAATGTATGGTGTCCTTTTATACCTTCAGAGACATCAGCTTAGTACCTAATTCTGGCTCCTTGGCCCATACCTTCCTTTGGCAGTGCAGCGAGGAATAGGGGGTTTAGTGCTTAGCAACAGAGGGACTGGGTGCTTAGCAACACAGGTATTTGCCCGATGGAACCCTGCCAAACCAAGAGATATCCACCAGGCACGGAGCTGTACAAAAAAACAAGATAGCAGATCACTGGTAGAAGCGATTCCAATTCTTAGCAAAGCAATTCTTACAGAATTGCAAGTCAAACCAATTCTACTGACTCTACTATTACGTCCTACTAATTCTATCTATTGTATTATTATTATGTCCCTTCAAATTAAATTAGCATGAAACTTAAACCTAATGTCACCAAGGTAGAACATCCCTCATCTAAAACTGGACATTAATAATGCATCTCCATCAGAAGGGCCAAATAAAACATTGTTTTTTTAATTAACCGGACAAAACGGTACGTAGCAACTTTCAAAGGGAGCGAATTTTGCTTCAGCCAGGACTAATGAATTAAGTTTTGGGTTTTGTTGTGTTTTTTTTTGTTTTAGGAACTCAGGAACGCTCACAGCGAGCAGCTGATGGGGATCAGGAGGGAAGAAGAGATGGACATGTCGGACGATGATAGCGATGAAAATCCCAGTAATAAGAAGCTGAGGATGGAGGATTCAGGTAAAATTCCAATTCTTTCCCTTTTTTATTTCTGAAACATAGTTAGTCCTCGATTTACGGCCACAATCCTTTTCTCAGGGTTCAAAAAAGGCCAGATGGTGGCTTCAGTCAAGGACTTTGGGTTCATCTTGAATTTATTTTTGACTTTCCTCTTTGTGGATACACCTGGAAGGGGCGTCTGTGCCAGTTTAACGCAGGTAATCCTCGATTTACAATCACAACTGAGCCCAACATTTCTGTTGCAAAGTGAGATATTTGCTTAGTGAGTTTTGCCCCACTTTACGACCTTACTTGACACAGTTGTTAAGTGAATCTGGCTTCCCCGTTGACTTGGCTTGTCAGAAGGCCGGAAAAAGAGATCACATGACCCCCCAGGACACTGCGACCGCCATAAGTACGAGACAGTTGCTGAGCATCTGAATTTTGATCACGCGGAATGCTGCCATGAAAAACAAGTCATAAGTCACATATTTCAGTGTCGTTACTTCAGATGGTCACTAAATGAATAGTCGTAAATGGAGGACTACCTATACTTTTGTCCTTGAACCCCTGAGAGATCAGGTCAAATGGGATAGTTACCTTCCATGGTTTTATGGCAGAGAATTGTGCCGCAAAATCCATATTTTTGAAAGGAAGAGGCTCCCTCTCACGGATTATAATTCCAGTGCTGGAAACGGATTCGATTTTTGCAGATCTGATCTAGCGGATATACAAGTTGACGCGTCTGGGCGAAAGACCGATAAAAGGATTCTGCGTGGAGAAAATGCCATCTTTGGGGAGGGGGGGGAAAGGCTTTGTGCGGGTTTATGGTTGTAGCTAATAAAAAAGAACAATCTAGAAAAAGGACCCGGGGCAGCCTATTGATCTGCGAACAACTATTTGATGTGGAACCACTCCAGGTATAATCCTTCTTGTGTTCTTTTGTTATTTGCATGGTTCCTCACTTATTTCTTGCAAGGGAACAGGTCAATAATCAATTTTCAGTTTTTCAGCGTAGGACGGGAAAGGGTTTCCCTGTTTTATTTCCCTCAGTGCTGGGATATTTCTGACGCTCCGGTCAGAGCAAAGATTCACCCATGGAACGTAGAATCATAGAATTGGAAGGAACTTTAGAGGTCTTCTAGTCCAACCCCCCACCCTTCTCCTCCTCATCCTCTTCCACTTCTTCTTTTGTTCTTCCTCCTCTTCCTCTTCCTTGCCCTCTCCCACCTCTTCCTCCTCCAGCCATTGCCCCTCCCCCTCCTCTTCCTTCTTCCTTCTCCGCCTCTTCTTCTTCTCCTTCTCCTTCTCCTCCTCTTCCTCCTCCCCCTCCTTCCTCCTCCTCCTCCTCCTCCTCCTCCTCCTCTTCTTCTTCTTCTTCTTCTTCTTCTTCTTCTTCTTCTTCTTCTTCTTCTTCTTCTTCCTTCTCCTCCTCCTTCCATCTTTAACCTTCTCCCTCCCTCCCGCCCTCCTCCTCCTCCTCTTCCACGTCTTCTTTTATTCTTCTTCCGCTTCCTCTTCCTTGCCCTCTCCCACCTCTTCCTCCTCCAGCCATTCCCCCTCCCCCTCCCCCTCCTCTTCCTTCTTCCTCCTCTGCCTCTTCTTCTTCTCCTTCTCCTCCTCCTCCTCTTCCCCCTCCCCCTCCTCCTTCTTCTTCCTCCTCTTCTTCTTCTACGTCTTCTCTTTCTCTTCTTCTCCTTCTCCTTCTCCTCCTCCCCTCCCCCTCCTCCTTCCCCCTCCTCTTTCTTCTTCCCCCTCCTCCTTCTTCTTCCTCCTCCTCCTCTCCTTCCCCTCCCCTCCCTCTCTTCTTCTTCTTCTTCCTCTTCTCCTCCTCCTCCTTCTCCTCCTCCTCCTTCTTCTCTTCCTCCTCCTCCCCCTCCCCCTCCCCCTCCCCTTCCCCTCCCCCCTCTCATCCTCCTCCTCCTCCTCCTCCTCCTCCTCCTCCTTCTTCTTCCTCTCCTCCTCCTCTTCCTTCTTCTCCTCCTCCTTCTTCTCTTCCTCCTCCTCCCCTTCCCCCTCCCCTAACTGTGCCTTCAATGGGGCCCTTTCAAGCTGGAAAATTGCAGTAAACAAATGAAGAGTTTTATAATCTCAGAGAAAAGTGGAACTTCTCATCCCCCGCCCCTCCCAGACCATCTGGTCTCTTCAGCTAAACCCAAGACATTCCTGTCTCCAATATCTGCTAAGTATTGTACCTAGAAGACTCTCCACAGGGAGTGCCATAAACAAGTGACAGGTTAGCTGTACTTCATAAATCCAGCGAATGCCTCTGTGAGCAATTCTCGTGCTACAAGTGATTTCAGCAAGGATTTTGTTTTTCATTTGACAGACGTAGAAATATAATTTCTTCATGAGCAACTGGTTGGATATATAATTGTCCACTCAGTTAACTCTTGCTATACTCAACTGATTTTACTGGCAGTTTAGAGGCTACTCTTAATTAATGTAAAGAAGAACTAGGGGTGACATATTAGCTGTCTTTCCAATATTTGAGGGGCTGCCACAAAGAAGAGGAAGTCAAGCTATTCTCCAAAGCACCAGAAGGCAAGGCAAGAAGCAATGGATGAAAACTCATCAAGGAGAAAAGCAACCTGGAACTAAGGAGAAATTTCCTAAAAGTGAGAACATTTAACGGAACAACTTGTTCCAACACTGGAAGTTTTAAAGAAAAGATTGGAAAGTAATTTGTCTGAAATGGTATAGGGTTTCTTGCCTAAGCAGGAGATTGGAGTAGAAGACCTCAAAGGTCCCTTCATATTCTATTCTATTCTATTCTATTCTATTCTATTCTATTCTATTCTATTCTATTCTATTCTATTCTATTCTACTCTACTCTACTCTACTCTACTCTACTCTACTCTACTCTACTCTACTCTACTCCTTTCTATTCCTTTCTGTCTTCTCTTCTCTTCTCTTCTCTTCTCTTCTCTTCTCTTCTCTTCTCTTCTCTTCTCTTCTACTCTAGTCTGCTCTGCTCTGCTCTGCTCTGCTCTGCTCTATTCCTTTCTATTCCTTTCTGTCTTCTCTTCTCTTCTCTTCTCTTCTCTTCTCTTCTCCTCTCCTCTCCTCTCCTCTCCTCTCCTCTCCTCTCCACTCCACTCCACTCCACTCCACTCCACTCCACTCCACTCCACTCCACCCCATTATTATTTTGGAGAAAATTTTGAATTTACTGTGCACTCTACAGAAAGATGGCTGGTCTTCTGATTCTATAACATGTCACTTAAGGAATTGGTGGTTAAGGAACCTAAGCATGTGGATGGTGCATGAGCAGGAATTAATGCAACTTCCTCTCAGAGAGACCATCAAAAGAATTAAGATGCCTTTGAGATGCGTTCAAAAGCCTGTAAGACATTTTTACGTGTGTTGCATGTAAAAAAAACCACACTTCATGTGCCATGAAGGAGGACTTCAATTGCAAAGTCATGGAGGTCATCCCGACTTTTTGGACACCCTGAATGGATGCTCCCTGTCCTGGGAAAAGTTTTTCTCTCTCACAAATGCAAGATATGGATTGGCGCATGATCAGAGGTGGTATTCGCCTGAAACGGTTCATACCGATTCGGGCAAACCGGTAGCGGAGATCGGCTCTGTGCCATCCTATTTAGGCACATTTTCAAGACTGGGCATATGCGTAGAAGGCACATGCACACGCACAGAAAACCAGTGGTAAGAATATTGGAAACCCACCACCGGATGTGAGAGAAAGAATCTTTGGAGTCGTCGGTGCTCTCTGAGCTTGGCGTTTTTTTCTTGCAAACATTTCATTACCAAAGTAGGCAACATCATCAGGGCTAGAAGAGAGTGGGGTTTGTGGAGAGGAGGAGCAGGAGAAAGAGGAAGAAGAGGAGGAGGAGGAGTTGAGGTCCTTGAGTCTCTCTGTGCTTGGTGGTTTTCTTCCAGACGTTTCTTTACCAAATTTACCGAGCCTGAGTAGCGTAGGGGGCTAATGCCTCCTACTAAAGGCAGCAATTAACATCCAGCTGCTTGTAATTCTGCGAGTTCAATCCCAGCCAGGCTCAAGGTCAACTCAGCCTTCCATCCTTTCTAAGGTAGGTGAAATGAGGACCCAGTTTGTGGGGGCAATAAGCTGACTTTGTATAAATATACAGAAGTATGAAAGCTATTTCTTAAACGCACTGTAAGCCGCCCTGAGTCTCCGGAGAAGGGCGGCATATAAATCAAAATTAAAAAAAAAAATTAGATAACATCATCCATGTTGCAAGAAAGTTGGGATTTGCTCTTACTCAAGAATCAACCACACTCAGAGAGCCCCACAGTTCAACCCTGAGTTACAAATATTCTCTTTTATCAGAAATAAATTTGTACTTAATCAATGTGTATATGTATATGTGTTTATCCCTAATTTGTTTGGCTTTAGAAATAGGACATTGCATGGACTATTTTGATTGCCTCATGTCAAATTTTCTTTCCTGCAGCTCTTTGCTTTGCTTTAGCTAATCTGGTTTATAAAAGGGGGGGAAACAATGGGCTTTATAGAAGAAAGTTCATGGAATAGGTTATCTGAAATTCGCAGCAGCAGTGCTAGCTTGGAAGCTGAGGGCGGGGACAGCAGACGAGCGAAAGGTTTAAACTTGCAGATTAGAAAAAAGGGAGAAAAATATATTTTTGGTCCCCCTGAGTATGCAGACAAATTATTTTTGAAACAATTTCTGGCCAAGGATCAGGGCACGAAAAGGAGAATCGGTGATCGTGACAGCCGCTGTTGACGGAGGGACCTGAAGGGGAAAAAAACAAAACAAAACTGAGAAATGGCCACTAGCGGAGTTACAGCAAGCCAGTTAGCGAGATTAAATAAAAACACAGAAATGAAATTTCTGAGTATGGAAGCATATTCAGAACGCTAAGAATAATAATAATAATAAAAAAAGCAGCAGCGCCATCATCCCATCCGTTAAACGTTGGTCCAAATATCATCTCGTGGGTTCTCGCTTCCGTGCCTGCTGGCACCAAATCCTAAAATGAAGGACTGTGAAGTATAATTTCAAGAATTATTGAAGAGCAGCTGTTTGCACGTGGCTGGCTGGAAAGATTTTCACCCCCTTAGGATAGATCTGTAATTTCCCGTGTAATGAAAGGATGGTATTGTTACGCCGCTTAATGCAGTCGGGCCACACAGAAGTTCTCTTGTAACAACGGCAGTAAGCGTAAGGCTTTGGCAGGAAACGCAGGATGGTATTCCTCGACTTACAACTGTTGAGTGACCATTCAAAGTTACAACAAAGGAGAATATGGGTAGCTAGGGGTTGATGTGAGGCGGTCCTTGCTGCTCGCTGAGCTTGCTTCTTTGCTTCTGGACGTTTCATGACCTAACTAGGTAACGTCATCAGTGCTGGAAGGAAGGGAGTTGGGTTTCTGGACAGGAGGAGGAGGAGGAAGAAGGACCCCACAGTTGTCCTCCTCTTCTTCTTCTTCTAGTCCAACCCTCTGCTCGGATAGGACACCCCTCACCATTCCAGATAAACGGTTGTCCAGTCTCTTCTTTAAAAAGTCCAGTGTTGGAGCATTCACAACTTCTGGAAGCAAGTAGTTCCACGGATTAATTGTTCTCACTGTCAGGAAATTTCTCCTTAGTTCCAGGTTGCTTCTCTCCTTGATTATTTTCCATCTAGTCCCGCGAAATCCCAAGCCTGATGACCAAGAATCAGTGGTGAAATCCAAATTTTTTTACTACCGGTTCTGTGGGCGTGGCTTGGTGGGTGTAGTGTGGCTTGGTGGATGTGGCTTGGTGGACACGGCAAGGGAAGGATACTGCAAAAACTCCATTCCTATCCCACTCCTGGGGGAAGGATATTGCAAAATCTCCATTCCCACCCTCAGGGTTGGGACTCCTTACGCATGGTCACTCGCAACCTTGTCACTTCCCACCTGAATTAATATAATTGTAATGCTCTCTACATGGCGCTCCCCTTGAGGAGTACCCAGAGGCTCCAACTGGTGTAGAGTGTGGCTGCGCGGGTGGTTATGGGAGCGTCATGGCGTTCCCATGTAACACCTCTGCTGCGCAAGCTGCACTGGCTCCTGGTGATCTTCCGGGTGCACTTCAAGCTTCTGGTTAACACCTTTAGAGTGGTCCATGGCTTAGGACCTGGTTATTTACGAGACCGCCTACTGCCACCAGTAGCCTCCCACCGGCCGATACGCTCTCATATAGAGGGGCTCCTCCGGGTGCTGTTGGCCAAACAGTGTCGATCAGTGGCCCCCAGGGGGAGAGCCTTCTCTGTGGGGGCACCTACTATCTGGAATGAGCTCCCCCAGGAGACACAGAGGATCCTGGATCTGCACACCTTCCGCCACCTCTCAAGATTTTTTTATTCCATCAGGCTGGCCTGGCCTAACTTTTTCCCTTTAAAAATGTAAATTTTAAATTTGTTTAAATTCGTTTTTAACTATTGGGGTGTTTTAATTCGTCTTGGGCCAAAATGTTTAATGTGGTTTTAATTGTTTTAAAATTTTGTATTTATGTGTTTTATTTCTTGGCTGTTCACCGCCCTGAGTCCTTCGGGAGTAGGGTGGTATATAAATCAAATAAAACCTAAAACCTAAAACCACCCCATTCTGGAGCTAGCCAGAGGTGGCATTTGCCAGTTCTCCAAATTATTCAAAATTTCCGCTACCGGTTCTCCAGAACCTGTTAGAACCTGCTGGATTTCACCCCTGCCCAGAATGACATGAAACACCAAAGTGCATGGGGCTAAACTCACTTTTAGCATGTAGTATGCGGGCATTCTGTATACAAATGGTTGTGGAGTGCTTTTTCGAGAATTTTTTTCCCTCAGGAGGAAGCATCTCAGCATAGGCCTCAGGCAAGAGGAATCGCAAGGGGCCGCTGAGTTATCATACAAAGAACCAGCATTTAGAACATTGTCATCTCCATTACATCCATTTTTTATATTTTTCCCCCTTGTCTTTCTATTCCTTGCACTTCGCTTGACTTCTGAAAGTTCTTGGAATTTTTCCTTCATATTCTGGGATAGATTCTCAGAATTGGATTGAATTTTGTTTATTTTTTTGCATCTACATCCCGACTGTCAAAACCAACCTGATAAACATTGTCAAAGTACCACAGGGTCATTTTTGTTTGTTTTATTTATTATTCAATTTGTTTGCCATTAGCTCTTGAGTAGGAATTACAGGGGTAACACAAAGGCGTCCCAATCCTTTCTGGATCGAGACGCCTTCCACACGGTCACTCACGCCCTTGTCACCCCCCGCTGGACTATTGTAATGCTCTCTACATGGGGGTCCCCTTGAAGAGCACTCCGAGGCTCCAAGTGGTCCAGAATGCGGCCGCGCGGGTGGTTATGGGCGCAGTGCCTCGTGACACCCCTCCTGCACGAGCTGCACTGGCTCCCAGTGGTCTTCTGGGTGTGATTCAAGGTGTTGGTCACTATCTTTAAAGTGCTCCATGACATAGGACCCGGGTACCTTTCAGACGGACTTCTGCCATGAGTAGCCTCCCACTGTCCAGTCCGCTCCCACAGAGAGGGTCTCCTCAGGGTGCCATTGGCCAAGTTATGTCGGCTGGCGACACCCAGGGGGAGGACCTTCTCTGGGGGAGCCCCTGCCCTTTGGAATGAACTGGCCCTGGAAAGGCGTAAGATCTCTGACCTCCAGGCCAGGCTATCAATGTAATGATTTTAAATTGGTGTTTTAAATTTTGGGGTTTTAAATCTGAGCCGAAATTTATTTAACAATTTTAAGTGTACTTAACCAATGTCTGTTTTTGTGTTTTTAATAGGCTGTACACCGCCCTGAGTCCTTCGGGAGAAGGGCGATATAGAAAAATAATAATAATAATAATAATAATAATAATAATAATAATAATAATAATGATGATAATAATAAAAATAAAAATAAGGAGCTCATTTCTATGAATACCTATCAGCAAGCTTTCCTATAACACTAATGCTGACTATGATCTAGGGCCATCATGGTGAACCTATGACACGAGTGCCACAGATGGCACACGGAGCCATTTCTGTGGGCACACGAGCATTGCCCTAGCTCAGTTCCACAACACATATGCACTCTGGACAGATGATTTTCAGGCCTTCCAGTTCCACTTGAAGTCAGGAAATGGGCCGTTTCCGGTCTCCGAAGGGCTTCCGGGAGGATGGGAAAGGCCGTTTTCGCCCTCACCAGGCTCCAAGAAAGCCTCTGGAGCCTGGGGAGAGTGAAAAACAGGCCTATCGGGCCCACCGTGCCATCGTGTGCCAAAAGCAGGGGTTGCACGTGGGCAGGGCGGATCACACATGGATTTGCGGGGGGCATTGAATTATGGGTGTGGACACAGGTACACGCGACACCCCTGCGCTCCCTTCGCTTTTGGCATGCAATGGCAAAAAGGTTAGCCACCAGTGGTCTAGGGTCTCCTGCTTAGCAGGGGGTTGGACTAGAAGACCTCAAAGGTCCCTTCCAGCTCTATTCGGATTGATTGAGTTTGCAATTCACCCTCTCTTTTTTGTGTTATGATGCTCAGTCTTTCCCTCTTTCCCTCTTTTCCTGCTTCATAATATGAATTCCTGTATGGACAAGATTTATTTCCATTTATTGATATTGGTTTATTAAACGTTTATGCCTTGCCAGAGCAATTGGATTTTCCTTCTTAGAGACAGTAGCAATACAAATATTGGATTGGCACCTGTCACAGAAACTTGATTTATGGGAGTTGGTTGGAAGCTAATCAAGGAAAGAAGCAACCTGGAATGAAGGAGAAACTTCCTAACAGTGAGAATGATTAACCAGTGGAACAGTTTGCCACCAGAAGTTGTGGGTGCTCCATCACTGGAGTTTTTTAAGAAGAGACTGTGGGCAGTCACTTGTCTGAAATGGTCTAAGTGTTGTGGCTCCGTTGCCTAAGCCTGTGTCATCGACAGACGCAGACTCTAAGAGTGAGGGAGAGGAGTTGGCGAGGCCTCCCTCTCCAGGACCCTCCTCTCTGGCAATGCCTCCGGAGGAAACCGAAGGCCAAGAGATAGGCCCAGAGCCAAGCACGTCCCCGCAGCCACAGGTGGACAGTGATGAGGGTAATGAGTCTTGGCTGGATCCTCAGCAGCGTCGCAAGGAAAGGTGCGTGCAACAGAAGAAAAGGCGTGCCAGAGATTAGGCTGAGTCACTGGACCACACCCCATAGGGTATAAAAGGAGGTGAGGTAGCCATTCAGACTCTGTGACGGACAAAACTAACTCCTATTGAGTCACATTGCATCTCTGGAAACAGCAATATCGGCCTGGGTTTTTATTCTTACAAACT
>JAUDYJ010000104.1:0-23087 GCA_030761175.1 Masticophis lateralis
TAGAAGATGATTCATGTCTTGTTTTCATCAGGGAAGGGACAGCTGTCCGAAACCAGTTTAGCTGGAATTGGGCCTGAAGTCAAACTTGCATGTACCACAATCTTATTTGATCTATGCAAAATTATGCAATAAACTCCAATCTTCTTCTTCAGACACATTGTGTGCTGTACTGGAAAGAGACACACTCAGTATTCGAGAGAGCCGGCTCTTTGGAGCCGTTGTGCGTTGGGCCGAAGCAGAATGTCAGAGGCAGCAACTACCAGTCACCTCTGCAAATAAGCAGAAAGTACTTGGCAAAGCTCTCTCTTTGATCCGTTTTCCACTCATGACAATTGAAGAGTTTGCAGCAGGTAACTGTTCTGATTGGCTTTGTCGTTGTAAAAGTTACACCAAAGTTAAATAGAAAAACCTGTTAAGATTTCTATCGTACACGTTCTTACTAGAAAGGACCTATTTTATCGCTTTTTTCCGGGCAGTGTATTCACCGATGTGTTTAAAAATCAAGGCGAAAGTGCACCGTGTTTTGACTCCTCCTCAAACCGTTCAGCAGTCTAGCAATTTTGTGATAACTCTGCAGTAAAATCCCAGATAGTCTTGCTTCAAAACAAGCATGGGACCTATATTCACAGATTCAGCATCCTTTCAGTAGGATTTCACTTGGAGCGTTTAGTGATGCCGCATGGGAAATGTTGGCCCCATGCTGAAAATAAACCAAATGATTTCACCTAATACATTACGTTCATTTGAAACACTTGCACCGCTAAGAACAGGGATTTGGGTCTGAGCATGTATGCTTATTTGATCACGTGAGGTTTTATAAAACCAACATTTAATTGTGCCTCTGTTGAACTTTGTGGCCACATAAAACTGCTTTGCATTTTACACTCTAACTTGTTATATTTTGTTTTAAATGATACACATCTAAATTTCTATATTTGAGCCCATTTAATTTCCTGGATCGCCCACAGAATGGCGCTTGTTGTACTTGTTGAAAAAGACTGCACCATACAAAGCAGCTAGGCCATTTAAAAAAAAAATCTTTTAATTTGGTTGCTGGTTGGAAAGCTTGGCAACACGTACATTTAATTAATGTACAATGGAGAAGAATTAATTGTTAATTAATTAATTGCTTTTACCCTTGTGTATGAATTTTGTTAGATTAGCTTTTTGAGGATAATCAGCCTATTACTTAGGAAAGGCACTACTATGTATATCCGAGGGACCGTCTCTTGCCAGTCACATCTACATAACCCATCAGAGCGGGGAGGCAGGGAATGTTGCAGGACCCATCCCCGAGGGAGATACACCTGGTGGGACCCAGAAGAAGAGCCTTCTCCATGGTGGCTCCCTCTCTCTGGAACATCATTCCCCCAGAGATTAGAATAGCCCCCACTCTAAGACTCTTCCGGAAGGTGTTGAAGACCTGGCTTTGCCAGTTGGCCTGGGGAACCCAGAGCGGGATGGAGCCCATTAAATGGCTCGTGTGATCTGCTGGGGTGTAGGGTGGGAGGTGTGGGGGGTGATTTTGTTATATTGTACTATATTAATTTATTTGATTCTTTTTCTTAGTTTTTATTGTTTTAAATGTGGTCTTATATTCTGTAGGCTGCCTTGAGTTGCCATGGGCGAATAGGCAGCAATATAAATTCAATAAATAAACGAAATAAATACTGTATTTTCCTGCGTATAAGACTACTTTCTAACACACAAAAATCTTCTCAAAAGTCGGGGGTCGTCTTATAAGCCAGGTCTCATTCTCCTGTAACCAGGCAGACCAGCCCATAAGGCTCTGACGAGCCTTAAATGGCTCTGAGGAGGGTCGTCTTATACGCCCAGTCGTCTTATACGCCGGAAAATATGGTACATATTCCTTACAATTTTAGAAAATTTCAGAGCTGACAGCCAGCATAAACCACAAAGTCCATCTGAATACCAACTTCTTTTTTTTTTCTTGTCAGATTTCTTAGAAAGATTGTATTCAATTTTTTCCCCTCTTGCAGGGCCAGATATTGCTGTTAACAACTATAATCTAAGAGTGGAATAAATGTATAAATAGACTTATCTCTATTTTTTAAAAAAATCAGTTGTCATCCTGGTACAGAATAATGTATGTTCCGCTTTTTTTTTTCCCAGGCCCTGCTCAGTCTGGAATTTTGTCAGATCGGGAAGTAGTCAATCTTTTCTTACATTTTACTGTCAACCCTAAACCTAGAGTTGACTATATTGACCGACCAAGATGCTGTCTTAGAGGGAAGGAGTGCAGCATAAACAGATTCCAACAAGTGGAAAGCCGCTGGGGTTACAGTGGAACAAGTGATCGGATCAGGTATGGCTCCTGTTTTTTCAGTAATCTGACAATCAGAACGGTTTGAATGGAGACGTTTCCGCAGCACACAGCAAGAAACGTAGTGACTAATCGGAAAGCAAATATATTAATTTTCCCTCTTACAACTGATGGATCCCGTGATGGCCCATTATAAATACCCCATAATAAAAGCAATAAAATATCACTCAGAGTAACACTTAAAAAGGCTACATACGTATCAAACAGCAGAGGGCCATTAAAATAAGGTGAGTGCAAACTGATGAAGCTTTTCTTTTTAACAGAAAAGTTATTACCCTTCAACCATGAAGCACCAAAGGAAAAAGCATGTCAGAAAAGTTTTGGGTTTTTTTTTTCTTTCTTTGGTTTTTTTTTCCAGAGTTCAGAAGTCTTGAGAATGAAGTTTATCTAAAGAACCGGCATCAGATTAGTTTTTAGCAGCCATATGTTGGGCTGTGAAGTAGAGGAATGGTCTTATGACTTGTAATAAGATTGGCAAAACTTCCCGTGGAAAATAGTACTCTGGTTAAGTTGATAAATGGGTCCATATATTTGCAATTGAAATGAGCTATCGGCATTTTTTTTTTAAAGCTTCTAGTTTGGTAAAATAGATTCAGATAATAGCCTGTTTTTCTCTTTTTTTTTAAGGTTCACAGTTAATAGAAGAATTTCAATTGTGGGATTTGGACTATATGGTTCTATTCATGGCCCCACAGATTATCAAGTTAATATTCAGGTACAATTGTTTTTCGAGTTTATAATGAGTGACTTTGTTGAACTGAAATCAGGAATATTCTACTGTTATGAAATCCTGGGTGCTCTCTGAGCTTAGTTGTTTGTTTGCAGGTATTTCATTACCTAACTAGGTAATGATTAGTGCATTAATATTCTATTAATGTTGTATCACTTAGGATGGCTCACATTAGGTTAAGAGGAAACTGGGAAAATATCTCTGTTTCAACTGTTATTACACAATTATTTTAACAGGAAATAAATATTAAGTAATAATAAGTAATGGCAATATTAATATTACTATTAACAAATAGGTGGGTGTTCTAAAAAGAAATATGTCTTTTGTAAGCATGGAGGTATACAAATGCTTCATCGTCAATTTTCTGTCCCTGAATGAGTCATTCAGTATTGAGTATTGGAAGAATCTGACTTTGAAACAAATTCATTTTGACATTTACCATGCTTTGATCAAGGAATTCGTATAAAATGCTTTACAAGCTAATTGAGTACATTTAAATTCATAGATGATTTAAAATACAAGTGTGCATCTGGAGAGGAAGTTCTTTCAAAACCATAGCTTCTTGAAATATAAATGATCAGCTTGTAGGTGCTTTTCAGCCAAGGAATAAGGGTTAAATATTTTGGTTGTCATTTTGGTCTACGATGGAAATAAAGTTGTTTGCATTATGCCCATAATTACAGGCAGGGTGGATTTGATTTAAATCAAGTTGATTTAAATCATGATTTAAATCATGATTTAAATCACTAAAAAGGCTTGATTTTTAAAGGGCAACTGTCATCTCTGTCCTGCAGTGGCTTCTCCTTTGATCTGCTGTTGACTGTCCCAATATTGCAGAATATACAGCCTCATGCTACATAACTAAGCTCCATTTCATGTTGAATAAACTAAATTATTAATGTCTCTTAAATAGAAAACTATCTTTAGATAGATTTTTATTCCAAAAGCATGTTATTAAAATAAATTTGATAAAAATAAAAATCTGATTTTTAATTTTTTTTTAAATCATCGATTTTTATCCCTGCTGATTACAGGGAAGTTAACAGGTTTTTAAACCTCTTCTTAGAAGCAGTATGCCATTCTATTTTAATTAAATCACACCTCACCTTCACTTGAGAACATGTCACCCAGGATGATGCAAATAATATGATACACATTTGAATTGTTTCAATCTATCACCATTATGAGATAACATGCAAAGAATTGAATCAGCAGATGCCATTAAAAGCAATCAAGCAGCATGTCAGTGATCAGAATAAAGAGAAGTGGTGTGTTCTGTCATGTATATCGTGTCTCCTTGGTTGCCATTTGGGGATGGAGATAGCTAGAGAATTTCTAAAGTGATTAGTAAACATTATGAGCTGTGCCCAGAAATAGTAAATAGCTGGCATAAAGGCAGGAGTGGGAGGTTAATATTCCTTCTTTATGAGCTGTGTATCTGCATTTTTCTTTTTTTGGCAACAGTACAAAAACTGGTGTGCTATTACTTGAGATCAAGCCAAGGTGTTGCCATAGCAAGAGCTGATAATCATTCTTCCAATATTGTTTAGGAGCAGATGTCCTCACCAATTCATTCCTTGATGCTTACTTAGCTCCCTACCTTTATTAAATGTTATTGGTAAAAGTGAAACTTATACCTTACAAATTGTTAGCTTCAACTGATAATATTTACTTCCTAGATCAGAGGTATTCAAACTTGGCCGCTTTAAGACTTGTGGCTTTAAGACTTGTTAGCTGACTAGAGAATTCTGGGAGTTGAAGTCCACAAGTTTGAAGACCTCTGTCCTAGAATGTTACTGTGAATCTACAAGGCTCAGGAGGCAGTTCAGATGTGCCCATTGGTTCTCAAGAATTAGGGGTGCCTGCTTTGTAAGCAAGGACATTATTCACAAATTCCAACTGAAGGTCCAATTTTACCATGTTGATTTCTGAAAGTTTTGTTTGTTAGAGCCTCATGCTAACATTTCGGTCAGGAACTGGATACGATAAACAGGCTTCAATAGTAATGTTCTGGCTGTGCTTCGCTGAGAAAATACATTCTTCCAAGAAAAAAAAAAATCTTCCATCGCTTTCTTCCTACAGATAATTGAATATGAGAAAAACCAGACTCTAGGACAAAATGACACTGGATTTAGCTGTGATGGAACGGCCAGCACCTTTAGAGTTATGTTCAAAGAACCAATAGAGATTTTGCCAACCGTGTGTTACACTGCTTGTGCAACCTTGAAAGTAAGGCACTTTTTGAAATTGTGGAAACAGTAACTATAAAGCAATGAACAAATAATGTGAAGATACAGATACGGTAGTCTTTGACTTACAACAGTCCATTTAGTGATCTTTCAAAGTTGCAATGGCGCAAATGAAATGGCATTTGGGTCGTTTGACCATTTTTTCACACATGACCATTGCAGTATCCCCATAGTCACATGTTCAAAATTCAGAGGCTTGGCAACTGACTCATATTTATGACGGTTGCAGTGTCCCGGGGTCATGTGATCATCTTTTGCAACCTTCTGACAATGGAGGAAGCCAGATTCACTTAACAACTGTGGCCAGAAAAGTCATCAGATGGGTCAAAGCTCACTTAACAACAGTCTCCCTTAGCAACAGAAAATTTGGGCTCAAATTAGTTCTCGTAAGTCAAGAACTACCTATATACATCTAATAATAATAATAATCCAGGAAATGCTGCTTTAAATTCTGTTTATTGTAGCATGTCTCCTGTAAAATCATCATGCTTCGCTTAGAATTCCTCATAGCCTAGTGTGCATTCCAGGTTTACTTATCCCAACTGTGAAGAGTGCCACAATAATTAATTTCTGTTTTTTGTTTAGGGCCCCGATTCTCATTACGGCACCAAGGGTTTGAAGAAAGTGATCCACGAATCTCCAACTTCAAGCAAAACTTGCTTTTTCTTTTTTAGCTCACCGGGTAACAACAATGGAACATCAATAGAAGACGGACAAATACCGGAAATTATATTTTATACGTAACTTCAGAAAACGGAGATGGAGCAAAAGAAAAATTTGCTTTGAACACGAACAGAAGGGAAACATGAAATACTGTGAATTTTTGTAAATACATAATCTCAGATGTGTTATAAAACAAGTATTGTACACGGAGGGTACCAAGCACTACAATGATGATACACACAGAAACTTTCTTGAACTAAAATATACTTACCTGTACATAAATACTTAACATGGTCATTTAAAATGTGCTAACCATACTCTGGAAGCCGGGAAAGAGCACTTTTCTCCCTGAAATACGCTTGCGGCAGATTACATATCTGTGGATATTGTGATTGTGCTCCTGTACAGTGCAACACATTAAACTGAACTGTCATTCTTAAAACTAACCATGAATTAGAATTAAGGATGATGCAAATTCATCCGTAATAGTACTCAATACCTGTATATAAACTTAACTAGTTTTGTTGTGTATTGGAAAAAAACGTTATCCAGAAGTCAGTTGTATGAAGCTATTCTTTAACTATAAAGTGAAGTGTGGATGAAATGAAGTATCTTTTTGAATACTTGCAGAGATCTTGAATATTTTCAGTTTGTAAGGGAGCAGTTCTTAGTCCAGAAAATATGCAGTTTTTAAGGAAATTGGGCAAATTTCAGAGAACTGTTAATGGGTACTCCAGCCCTGGTTTTCTCAAATGGCAATTTGTTGGAGGAGATGGATGACATTGCAGTTATGCATTCTTACTCAGAAGGAAATCTCAGTAAGACCTTTTGGGGTACTGCAGGATTATTTCCTAATGATTGGGATAGTTATGGCTCAGATTTTACTTTAAACCTTCTTACCAGTTCACGCAGTCTTAAACCCTTAAATCTCAGTTTCTGTCAATAAAGTTAATTTTGCTGAGGGTTTTCTGCTAACTGGCATGTAAAGTTACTTGAAAATACTGAAAAATATTTGAAGAGGTAAAACTGAAAAGCACATTTGCTATAATAGATGATGCTTGGAGTCAAATTATTCAATTGCGCACCCTCATCCCTAATGCTAATTTATCATTTTGGATTTTAACCATCCTGTTGAAGTTTTTGGCTATGATTACAATGATCTTAATCCCACCTGCAGTAATATAACTTATAACTTTAGATCCGTTTACATGGCAGGTCATAAGTATTCAAAATGTAACAAGATTCAGAAACACGAAAATACATGACTGAAGAAACAATAAAAATAAGTTATAATCAATATATATAGGCTCCAGGATACCTAGGGATGTATTGAAATTCCAGCTGCAGACTTCCCGGAATAAAGCATGTAAGGCAACAATGATGCCTTACATAATGTGCATTGAATTAAATCTTCCATTTGCTAGGAATGATGGACATTGTGGTCTTAACACAAAGGACATTCTTGCAGAAGGCTACTTAAACACACTGGAGAGTGGAATGGGCAAATCTTCAGTGGAACCAGTCAACTATTATTCAAGGACTCCCTCTCTATGTGAGAGTGAATGGCTAGGATACCCTCATCCAAAACACTTGAGACAAACCTTTTTTAGTTTGTATAACACATTGAGCCATCAACTAAGCCAGTATTTGTCATACTTGATAACTTTTAAGATGTGTGAACTTCAACTCGGTATTCACTTACCTTTGCTACTGGTTCGCAGATGTGAGTGTGCATATGCAGGGCATTCAGCGCATGCCCAGAGCATGAAAAATGGGACATGATGATGTCTGGGCAGGTGGGCGGAGCCTCCCAAAGCCGCCACTACCAGTTCGCCTGAACTGGATAGAACTGGCTGAATACCAACACTGCTTCAACTGCCGGAGTTCTCCAGGCTGGCTGGCTGGGGAATTCTGGGAGTTGAAGTTTACGCATCTTTAAAAAGGATTTCAAGTTTGAGAAACATTGAACTAAGTAAACCAATGGGCACTGCCAATACACCATCCTAAACCAATCCCCACCTCCACCCTCTAATTCTAAGTTTGCACTGCTGAAATAGCTCTGTGAATTTTCTGCTAGATTTTCAAATGACCCTATTCATAATGATAACTTTTATTGTCATTGTACGTGTATACACAGTATACCCATATAATGAAATTCACTTAACACCCAAAGATCAGGTCCAACACACCCCTACCCACCACAAATTCCCTGCCTCTAAACCACCCAAACATCCACACAACAGACCAAGTAATGCTGTCCAACAGCTCACTGATGGTGGCCCTTTAGTTCATTGTTGAGTGCAATTATAGCTCTGGAATAAAAACTATTCAGAAAACATGTTGGTCCGAGTTTTTAATTGTTCTGTATCTTCTGCCAGAAGGCAACAGTCCAAAAAGATTGAAAGCAGGATGGGAAGAGTCTCTGAGAATGTGATGCAGCTTCCTCAAACAGCGAGATTCAAAGATGTCATCCAGGGCTGGGAGCTGGAATCCGATGATATTCTGGACGGTTTTAATGATTCTCTGTAGAGCTTTTTTGTCCGCTACAGAGCTGCTCCCATCATCATCATCATCATCATCATATTATTATTGTTGTTGTTGTTATTGTTATTGTTATTCGTGCGGTATGAAGATGCCCAAACACTGAAAATCTGGACCTGCTTTATAATAGAATTAGAATTCTTTTATCCACCAAGTGTGATTAGACACACGAAGAATTTGTCTCCAGTGCATAAGCTCTCAGTGTACATACAACGATAGTGAGAGATCATTATCATAGAATAGAATAAAAACGTTATTGTCACTTCAAATATACACTAATCGGGATACATGGAAAAAGTGAAATTTCATTGCACAGTGCTCAAAAGACTTAATTTTAACTTATTTATTTAATTAATTCCCCTAGTCGTAGGATTTTTTTTTTTAATGGCCAAACTTGGTTCCCCATCATCACAGCTTGGTCTTTAATGATGCTCTTAGCAACTGCTCGCTTCCCCTCCATAGCTTTTGCTAAAAGCCATCCCGCAACTGAAAGCATTCGGGACGCACGCCTCTACCTTTTTCTACCTCTAGGAGCAGGGCCGACCGGAAAGAGCAGGCGGAAGTGACGCAAACCCCCTTCGATGCTGGGTTGGGGTTTCCCGGCATTCTGTCGCCGTTCAGCGTCTCCGGTTTGGGCTGCCGCGGGACGGAGACATGCCATGCCCCGGAAGGTCAGGCCCGGAATGCGGACGGCCGCTGAGAAGGCTTGCAGGCCTCGTGCGCGCGTTTGAACTACAAGCCTCTTCCTCTCCTACCTTGCTTCCCTCTTGGAGGGATGATGGGAGTTGTAGTCTGGAGGCGCATGCTCTTCCGGTTTGGGAAAGAGAGGGACCCGTAGCTAGGATGAAGCGGCAAAAGGGCAGAAATTATCCGTCCCTTTGGGGAGGGGGGGGGGTCCCCTTGGGATAATTGACGGACTCAGTGCAATGGGGGAGGGGAGGCAGACTTTGCTTCTGCTCAGGGTTGGGGGTGGGGGGTCTGCAAGGGCGCCCGTTTTCCATGGGAACTGAAAAAGGTGCTTTTATTATTTTTATTTTGTTTTATTTTATTTTATTTTATTTTATTATTTTATTTTATTATTATTATTTTAATTTATTATTTTATTATTTATTTTATTATTATTATTTTTTTATTTTATTTTATTTTTTTTTTTATTTTATTTTTTATTTTATTTATATTTATTATTTTATTTATTTTATTATTGTTATTTATTTTATTTATTTTTTTTTATTTTTTATTTATTTATTTTTTTTTTTATTAAATTTGATTTATATGCCGCCCTTCTCAGGGTGGCTTACAATGCGTTAAGCAATAGCCTTCATACTTTTGTATATTTATATGTATACAAAGTCAGCTTATTGCCCCCACAAACTGGGTCCTCATTTTACCTACCTTAGAAAGGATGGAAGGCTGAGTCAACCTTGAGCCAGTCAGGATCGAACTGCTGGCTATGAGCCTGCAATACTGCATCCAATTTTACCAACAAAGAAGGAAGGAAGGAAAAGGGAAGGGAGGGAGGGAGGGAAGGAAGGAAGGACAATAACACTTATATACCATTTCAGAGTGCTTTACAGCTTCTCTAAGCGGTTTTACAGAGTCACCCTCTTGCCCCCAACAATCTAGCTCCTTATTTTAACCAACCTCAGAAGGATGGAAGGCTGAGTCACCCTTGAGCCTGGTGGGATTTGAACTGCCAAATTGGAGGCAGCCGGCAGTCAGAAGTAGCCTGCAGTACTACACTCTAACCACTGTGCGGGAGGGAGGGAGGGAGGAAGAAGGAAGGAAGGAAGGAAGGAAGGAAGGAAGGAAGGAAAATAGCAGTAGCGCTTAGACTTATATACCGCTTCACAGTGCTTTACAGCCCTCTCTAAGCGGTTTTACAGAGTCAGCCTCTTGCCCCCAACAATCTGGATCCATCTCAGAAGGATGGAAGGCTGAGTCAACCTTGAGCTGGTGAGACTCGAACTGCCAAATTGGAGGCAGCCAGCAGTCAGCAGAAGTAGCCTGCAGTACTGCACTCTAACCACTACGCCACCGTGGCTCATTAGAGTAAAATCTAAAATTAATTTGCGCTGGTCCTGGGGTTCAAAATGCTGTTTATATTTGTATTCTTAGCATAAAAAAGAATCGAGTATTCAAAGAAAATCCTAATAATGTCACCCAACCTGTTAGTTGTCTACCTTCCTTTTTTTTTTTTTTTGGTGGTTTACTAGTTCAAGTAAAGATCCACTCCAAAAAAGCCACATTTCAAACTTTACATGAGAATATTAAAAACAGGTGGACCCTATGTAGACAAGAGTCTCGACTGAATTAAGAATGATAGCAATAGCAACAACACTTAGACTTATATAGCGCTTCCCAGTGCTTTACATTCCCCTTTAAGTGGTTTACAGAGTCAGCCTATTGCCCCCAACAATCTGGATCCTCATTTTACCCACCTCGGAAGGATGGAAGCTGAGTCAACTCAAACAACGAGGATTATTATATGTACAGTGACCATACACCCTTATAAAGGATAGCCCTTTATTGTCCTTCAGATTTATTTAATTTAATGACTTCCTAGGTTTTGCTCTTGAATTTTCCTTTCTAAAGGAAAGCAAGTTTTTTAATCTTTAGGAACCTCTTTGAGATAGAATTTTTTATTGGCCAAGTGTGATTGGACACACAAGGAATTTGTCTTAGGTGCGTATGCTCTCAGTGTACATAAGGAGAATAAAATACATCCATCAAGAATAAAAAGATCCAACACTTAGTGATAGCCAAATTGTACTAGGAAACAAATAAAAACAATATAATTGAATGATACGAGCAACATGGTTATAGTAATAAGTGGGAAGAGATAGATACTAGTAAGAGAAGAATAACAGTAATACAGACTTAGTAAATTATTTGATAGTGTTGTGGGAATTAATTGTTAAGCAGATTGATGGCATTCGGGAAAAAACTGTTCTTGTATCTACTTGTTCTAGTGTGCAGTGCTCTATAGCATCTTTTTCAGTTTTGCTCCTCTTTCAGGTTTGCCCTTTCAGATTTGTCCAAATGCCTTTTTCCAAGAAAATATGGTCACCGTAGTTACGTGCCATCACATCATTTTCAACTCCAAGCCCATATGTTGATTTTCTCCATGATCAAACAGCCATCGCAGCAAATAAATGAGAGAGAGGGAGGGATGTTGGGTGGGGAAGATGGTTGTTTATTAATTAAATTTATATGCTGCCCATCTCACTGTCAAGGACTCATTTTGTGTTTTGATGTAAGGGGAAAGCACAGACCAAGGACTTGGTAAAGCCATCTGTTCCTCCAGTTCCAGTGACAAGGGATAAAAATGGTTCCGTTGTTATTTCTGTTCATGCCAAACCAGGATCTAAACAAAATGCTGTAACAGGTAAGTTAGGCCATAAGTACATATGCAACATTGACAGGGTCTTGGGTAGAGGTCTTGCCCTGTGCCCCAGCAAGATTTCCTCAGAGAAATGATTTGAGAATGGGGAAGGGGTGAAATTCAGCAGGTTCTGACAGGTTCTGGAGAACCGGTAGCAGAAATTTTGAGTAGTTCGGAGAACTGGCAAATACCATCTCTGGCTGGCCTCAGAGTGGGGTGGGATTTTGCAATATCCTTCCCCCAGGAGTGGGGAGGGAATGGAGATTTTGCAGTATCCTTCCCCTGCCACACCTACCAAGCCACACCATACCCACAGTACCGGTAGTAAAAAAAAAATTGAATTTCACCACTGGAATGTGGGTTGTCTGAATGAATCCAAACAGTTTGGAAAAGTGTCAGGGCCTTTGCTTATTGCGTAAATAGCTACAGAAGAGGTTTTAGAATAATAGAATTGCATTAGCGTAATAGAAACACTTGAAGTAGTGATAATGATAATAATAATTTTATTTCTATACCACCCTTCTCCTGGAGGACTCAGGGCGGTGTACAGCCTATCAAAAGCACAAAGACAAACATGAATTAAAAATAATTAAAATTATTAAATAATTTCGGCTCAAATGTAAAACCTCAAATTTAAAACACCCAGTTTAAAATCATTACATTGATAGCCCGGCCTGGCGGAACAGACGGGTCTTGAGGGCACAGCGAAATACACGAAGATCAGTGATGTTGGTCTTTATGTATGGGAGGCATTTAAGAGCATCGTTGTGGTCTGTCAGCATCAAGGCAACTTGAGAGCTCTGAGTGGGAAGAGGGAGTGGAAAAGAGAGAGACAGAGGCAGAGCCTGGACCGTCCATCAGCCCTCAGATGGAGAGTCAACAGCTCCCAGGTCTGGAGGTGGCTGATGAGGAAGAGGAGGAAAAACTGGGGCCAGTGTCTGATGCACGGATCTGCAGAGGAGAGGAGAACAGTGGAAAACTATGGGCTGATCCTGGGGAAGGAAGAGCCACCGCTGCTAGCAAGGCCCTACCCTAGCTCTGGGGATAAAAGACGGGGTGGAGATGAATAGGTGTGGCAGACAGCTATTCATCTCCCCGCTGGACAGACTTGTTAGCCTGCAGAGAAATTTGTTACTGGACCTGCCTGCGCTCCTAATAAAGGAATCTTTGAGTTAAATTAAGAGGATTTGTTGTGTTTGGGGAGCTGCATCAGAACAAGCATGGGTTAAGAGGAGCTTCAGCTAGGCTATATTCCACAGTAATGTCTATAAATCTCTAAGCTAATGTTGACGTTACATACAGGTGAGAGATTCCAAAGAGGAATTTTAGGGCTTAGAGTTTAACAGTAACGATGGCTACATCCTAAAATACTTGTTGCAGATCTGACTACCGAGGCGGTAAGCGTGGCCATCGCAGCCCCTCCATCCGAAGGGGAAGCCAACGCGGAGCTCTGTCGCTATCTCTCTAAAGTCCTCGAAGTCAAGAAGAATGATGTGGTGTTGGAGAAGGTACACTATTCTTCTGTCCTTGGCGTAATTCAACTTGGGTTCTTGAGCTTTCCCCCGCACGTCAAATGAGGAGAGAATCCATTTTGGAATCCCTAAAACGTCTCTTGCTTGTGTTTTTAAAACAGGGGAGTAAATCTCGAGAAAAAATTGTGAAAATTTTGGCCCCGCTGTCTCCAGAAGACGTTTTGGAGAAGCTGAGGAAAGAAAGTTCCAGCTGAAGCTATGCCTAACCAAAGCCTTAATCAGTTGTTTCTCCAGATGCAAAGAATGACTTTGTTTAGGTGTATGAGAGCTCATGAATACAAGTGGTGGAGAACCCAACAAGAGATCTGTAGGCAGCTATAAAGCTTAAGTTAAGATATAAAAAAGGGGTTCAGTTATTTTAGTGTCATAATAACAAGGTGCAAGAGTTATTTGAAAGAACCTCACTGGGCCCTGAAGATAACCTTCCTCAGTCCATCTTGATATTTTTTTAAAGTAGTTTAGTGCAGGGGTGAAATCCAGCAGGTTCTGACATTCTGGAGAACTAATAGCGGAAATTTTGAGTAGTTTGGAGAACCGGCAAATACCCCTCTAGCTGGTCCCAGAGTGGGGTGGAAATGGAGATTTTGCAGCATCCTTCCCCTGCCATGCCCACAAAGCCACACCCACAGAACCGGTAGTTAAAAAATTTGAATTTCACCACTGGTTTAGTTTGTTTCTGGAGGGCCTCTGAAGCCCAGGGGAGGCCATTTTCACTCTCCTGCAGGCTCGAGAAAAGTCTCTGGAGCCTGGGGAGGGCAAAAATAGCCACACACCCACCCACCATGGTGCAGGAAGCCGACTAGGCCATGGCCATGCCCACTCAGCAACTGGGCAGAGAACCCCTTGCTAAAATTTTTGAAGCCCACCCGTGGTTGCAAGATTCCCATTCATATCACTGGAAGCCCCTTGGTTTCATTGCCAGTTATGGTGTTAGTGGCAGGGAGAGAAATTGTTCTGTTTTAACCCAGGGAATGTCCGATGTTGTCGTTTTGACTTAAACTCTATTCGCTCCTCCTCGTTGTACTTCTCTTCTTCCCGTGTCATTTATCTTAAAAGGCCCTAGATTTGCATTTCAGTTGTTGGCATATTAAAAGAAATTGTTCATTTTGCCCCTCTTCTTCTCGGTCTTGCTTCTCCATGCTCAGAATGTACCCATGAGCCCTCCGTGCTCAGCACCATAAATTCGAATCATTCCAAGAGATAAAAGCCTTTTCAGGAACACAGCCATAATTTCCCCAGGCGCCAGCAACAGCAATAGCACAAAACAACAACAAAAAGCTTTGCCTTTGGTTTTTCCTTCTACCTCATTATTCTCACTTTGTGTCTATGAACTCTGTCTTGTTCCGGCTTCTTGTTCTCATGGGTTAAACGGGTTTTTTTCCCCCTATGTAAGATGATGCATTGCTCAATCAACAGGCTGTTCATCTAACCCACGGATGTCAAACTCAGTTTCATTGAGGGCCGCATCAGGGTTGTGTTTGACCTTGGGGGGGCCAGGTGGGCATGGCCAGCTCAACATCACTTGCGGCGCGAGCACTCTGCCAGCGAAAACGGGTTGCGGAGCTCTGTTTTCGGCTATGACTGTCAACTCGCAAAGTATCCCTGGCCTTCTCTCCAGTTGCCAATGGCAAGGGGGATGGGAAACCGACGAAGCAGTATGGCAGCCAAAGACAGGAACACATTCCAGGCATATCTTTCTCAAGGCTGTCTCCCAGGGTTACCCACAGTGCCCTGAGTCCTTCGGGAGAAGGGCGGTATATAAATCTAATAAACTAACTAACTAACTAACTTGGTGCTCTCTGAGCTTGGCTGTTTTCTTGCAGATGTTTCTCTACCCAACTAGGTAATATCATCAGCACTGTCGCTGGGATAATATGTAGCAGATAACTATACATATGTGAATCACTGCCGTTATTAAGTTAGTAACCTGGTGGAATCTGGATTTCCTGTTGACTTGGCTTGTGGCAAAAGGGGATCATAGGACCTCGAGACTGCAACCGTCAAAAATATGAGTCGGTTACTAAGCTTCTGAATTTTGAACATGTGACCATGGGGGAATGCCACAACATGTGAAAAACAGCCATAAGTCACTTTTTCCCACAATGCCGTTGTACTGACCTGGTGGTTTAAGAAAATCCCCCTTCTTATTTGCCACCTTCATCAGGACGTTTGTTAAGGGATGCAGTGGCTTAGTGGGTAAGACGCTGAGCTTGTCGATCGAAAGGTCGGCAGTTCAGCGGTTCGAATCCCTAGTGCCGCGTGATGGGGTGAGCTCCCATTCCTTGTCCCAGCTTCTGCCAACCTAGCAGTTAGAAAGCAGGTTGGAAATGCAAGTAGAAAAATAGGGACCACCTTCGGTGGGAAGGTAACAGCGTTCCGTGCGCCTTTGGCATTGAGTCATGCTGGCCACATGACCACAGAGACATGTTCGGACAGTGCTGGCTCTTTGGCTTTGAAACGGAGATGAGCACCACCCCCTAGAGTCGGGAACGACTAGCACATATGTATGAGGGGAACCTTTACCTTTACCTTTTTACCAGGACGTTTAGAACTGAGATGGGCTTAGAGACCTCCATGTTTGCCCAGCTCCTTTAACAAAACATACAGATGATGTTTCAATTTCTCAGTCGTTCCCCAAACCATATCGTGCTGCAGGAGGAAAATGTAAGGAAGTCTGGGTTTCTTTCCTCATCTTTGCTGCTCATTTGAGGCTCCTTTATACACGTAGAAAAGTTGCAAGGCCTGACCCAAATGAAACAATACTCTTCGATATTTTTCCTGTAATCCAATATCGCTGCCCGCTGAAACTCCTCAGCACTTCTGTTTCAACAGGAGGCGCCCGGAGTACATTGGACCCAGCTAATTTCTGCTTAATCAGATTGTTTCATTTTAGCCCATTTACCTTGCTTCAGAAATTAGGTTACTACTCCCGCAAAGCTATTTCCACTCCAAGGGCATCTAAAAGTCTGACTCCACTTACTAACAAAGACGAGATGGAAAGCAGCCGGATGGTCTGCAAACAGCATTCAGCCTCCTGAAATAAAACTTATCCGACCTGCACCCAGATGTTAAAGGAGAAGAAAAAGGCATTTTGTCCCCAATCAAACATGCTGTTGATGCTGCTTCCATGCCTACTGCTTACCGTGGGTCCTTGAGAAGGCCACGGAGGCTGGGTTGATGAAATATGCTAATCTACATGATCAATACATCAATCTGAAGAATGCGGCCGGAAGGGAGCTTGGGGATACCTTCGAGTCCAACCTCCTGGAGCAGGAGACCCATGATGGCAAACCTATGGCATGAGTGCCACAGGTGGCACACAGAGCCATATCTGCGGGCACATGAGCTGTTGCCCTAGCTCAGCTCCAGCAAGCATGCACGTCCTGGCTAGCTGATTTTCAGCTGCCCCCCCCCACACCACCACTCCCCTCCCAGGAGTCTCCATATGGCCCATTTTGGATGCCAGGTAAGTACAGGGCTCGCAGGGAGGCTCTGGGAGGGTGTTTTCAGCCTCCAGGGGGCCTCCGGGGGGGTGGGGAGGCCATTTTTGCCCTCCCCAGGCTCCAGGAAAGATTCTGGAGCCTGGGGAGTGTCACTGCATTATTTGTATTTACCAGCTGAGCTTCCATTCTGAATATTAGGGTAGCTTTCCAGAGAACCTTATCTCTAAGGTAAGACTGTCTTGTGATTTTGGAACTACTGCGCATGTCCACATTCTTTCTTTTCTAACTTCCTGATTTTACTTTTTTTTTTCTTTTGTTCCGTCTCTGAGATAAACTGCCAGTAAGATGTAGTTAGTTAGGTTTTTTACTTTTACAATAAAATGTTTCTTAGAAGAATACATTCGGGTTTTCTTTCTTTGAGAGTATACACCATAGAAAACAAGATCCATTCACCTCTAATTAATTACAGTTTCCCCAGGGGGGGGAACGAGGCTGATTCACGCTTTGACAGGGAGGGTGAAAAACGGGCCTTCCGGGCCCACCGGAAGTTGGGAAACAGGCCGTTTCCAGACTCCAGAGGCTTCAGGGAGGCCTGCTAGGCCCAAAATGGGGCGCAGGGGAGTGGTGTGCACATGCGTGGGGGAGCGCAGGGGAGTCACGCGTGCATGCGCAGGGGGGCAGGGCACCAGGGGGGGCATTGAATTATGGGTGTGGGCACACATGCACGACTCCCTGCCCCCTGTTCCCCCGCTTTTGGCACGTGATGGCAAAAAGGTTAGCCGTCACTGTCCTATGCAATTTGAGACCAGTGACTGTCCGGTCTCTTCTTAAAAACCTCCAGTGATGATGTACCCGCAACCTCTGATGGCAAGCCATTCCACTGGTTAATTGCCCTCGCTGTTAGGAAGTTTCTCCTTAACTCCAGGTTGCTTCTCTCTTTGGTTAGTTTTCATCCGTTGTCTCTTGTCTTGCTTTCTGGTGCTTTGGAGGCAATCCATTTGCTAGGACCAGTCAATCCACATTAAGGTTTCTAAGAATACAGGTAACCTTCAACCTCCAATGGCCACAATTGAGCCCAAAAATCTTAACATGTGATCTTGATCCTTCACAGATTGAGCAAGGAATTTAGCAAGAGTTTACAGAATACCCACGGATGGTGTCATCTGGCAGGATTGACGGTTTAATCTCTTTCCCAGGCAAAGGATTCCTGCTAGCGATTTCCTTTGAGAGCATCTCCCACCCTGATGTCACAGCCATCTGAAGATGTCCGGGCACGTTTGAATGGGTGGCACAGCAAAGACACAATCACGTGGAACCTTTCTGTTTCCAAGCCTGCTTGGACTTGCTTCCCGAATACCACCTTTCTGCGATAATCTTTGCAGATCATCGAGACTCCTTAGAGGCCTCTTGACAGGCAGGGAGGATAGATGCTTGGGTATCCTCATGAATGAAGACAGAAGGAGATGATCTGATTCAATAAAAGTTGCCCGTGAATCTCTGTGGGTAGATGTAGCAATAAATACTGAATTACTTTTTCAACAGGAGCTGACAGGTTTAAGAGGGAGTTGGGCTGAACAGTAACTCAAGCTTTCCAGATACTTAACTCTGTATGAAGCATTTAGCTTGACTTGGACCTCAGAAGGATGGAAGGTTGAGTCAACCTTGAGCTGGTCAGAATCGAACAGCTGGCAGTGGGCAGAATTTGCCTGCAATGCTGCATGCTAACCATCGCTCTTTTAATTGTGAAAAAAACAGTCATACGTCTTCTCTTTTCTCCGTGCCGTTTGCTCACTAAATGAATGGTTGCTTAGTCAAGGACTCCTACTTGTATCGCCCAAGTTATTAAATGGTGATGAAAACGTATCCTGGGTAAAAGTTCTCAAGCTTGATGAGAGACTGTGAAGTTGATGTCACTGCTTGGGCTCCCCTGCTGCGCGCGAGAGATCTGGAGCAGCAAATAAGTAGATTTATCTGCCCCCCTTAGAAGTAAAAAGATAAAAACCCTGCTGAGCTTAAATTAGACTGCACAGAATCTTCTACAGCTCTCAATTCATTGAGCCTTTTGTAATTACGGTTAGTTTTTTGGGAGAAATTTCACAGACTTTACAACATCTCACTCGTGTCTAGTTCAGGGATTCACAACCTCTGCTCTGTGGACTGGCACCAAAACATTTTCCATGGCTTCCTTACTCTATAATACCACCTTTATAATACCTTGGTAAGGCCACACTTGGAATCCTGCATCCAGTTTTGGTCGCCACGATGTAAAAAAGATGTGGAGACTCTAGAAAGAGTGCAGAGAAGAGCAACAAAGATGATTAGGGGACTGGAGGATAAAACATAAGAAGAACAGTTGCAAGAACTGGGTATGCCTAGTTTAAAGAAAAGAAGGACTAGGGGAGACAGGATAGCAGTCTTCCAATATCTCAGGGGCTGCCCCAAAGAAGAAGGAGTCAAGCTATTCTCCAAAGCACCTGAGGGCAGGATAAGAAGCAGTGGGTGGAAACTAATCAAGGAGAGAAGCAACTTAGAACTAAGGAGAAAGTTCCTGACAATTAATCCGTGAAACAACTTGCCTCCAGAAGTTGTGACTGCTCCAACACTGGAAGTTTTTAAGAAGAGGTTGGATAACCATTTGTTTGAAGTGGTGTAGGGTTTCCTGCCTAAGCAGGGGGATGGACTAGAAGACCTCTAAGGTCCCTTCCAACTCTGTTATTCAGTCGAATTCCTATTCCTGTTCCTGTTCCTGTTCCCGTTCCCATCCCATCCCATCCCATCCTATCCTTTCCCTATTCTATTCTATTCTATTCTATTCTATTCTATTCTATTCTATTCTATTCTATTCTATTCTATTCTATTCTATTCTATTCTATCCTATCCTATCCTATCCTATCCTATCCTATCCTATCCTCCTATCCTATCCAAATGACGTTAAATACTGGTATTTTATTATCATCTACTCTAGATTCCATATCTAGGGCAGAAGAAGAGGGTTTAGCTTACTCAGTTAAAGGGGGCCCTTTCTCCAGAATTCCACCCTCCTTCTGTCATTTCCACCCCCGTGGCCCCAAATCTAGTACCGTCTACTTGATTTATCCAATGTTCTTGGTATTTGCAAGCCCTAATCATGCTCCCCTGATGTGTGGGGGAGTTGTTATCTTCTGCAGCGAGGCAAAACTAACACCCTGTAATTACTGCGAGAAGCTGGCGGAGTCCCTCTGCTCTTCCAGCCAAGCAGGCCGAGGACAGCGCGAAGAGGAGGGAGAGGAAAGGCTCTTTGCAAATGCGGATGCCAAGGGTTGCGAAACTTCCCGCGATTCACATGTTGCTAAATTGCTAACTCCGTTTGGAGAGTGCATGAAGCCTTTCGCTCTGGGAACACGCTCAGCCACGGATACCGGAACCGCATCTGAGCAGTGGTGAAATCCAAATTTTTTTACTACCGGTTCTGTGGGTGTGGCTTGGTGGGCGTGGCTTGGTGGGCGTGGCAGGGAAGGATACTGCAAATTCTCCATTCCCACCCCACTCCAGGGCGCAGGATACTGCAAAATCCCCATTCTCTTCCCACTCCTGGGGGAAGGATATTGCAAAATCTCCATTCGCACCACACTCCTGGGGGAAGGATATTGCAAAATCCCCATTCCCACCCCGCTTCAGGGGAAGGATACTGCAAAATCCCCATTCTCTTCCCACTCCTGGGGGAAGGATATTGCAAAATCTCCATTCCCACCACACTCCTGGGGGAAGGATACTGCAAACTCCCCATTCCCACTCTGCTCCAGGGGAAGGATACTGCAAAATCCCCATTCCCACCCTGCTCTGGGGCCAGCCAGAGGTGGTATTTGCCGGTTCTCTGAACTACTCAAAATTTCTGCTACTGGTCCTCCAGAACCTGTGAGAACCTGCTGGATTTCACCCCTGGTTTCTAGGCACTGCCGTGAAGTGAAATCAGGGTAAAATGCATTTACCTTCGCCTGATTCGCCAATTATGTCCCTTTCTGGATCGGGACTCCTTACTCACGGTCACTCACGCCCTCGTCACTTCCCGCCTGGACTACTGTAACGCTCTTACATGGGGCTCCCCTTGAGGAGCACCCGGAGGCTCCAACTGGTGCAGAGTACGGCCGCGCAGGTGGTAATGGGAGCAACATGGCATTTCCATGTGACACCTCTCCTGCGCGAGCTGCACTGGCTCCCGGTGGTCTTCCGGGTGCGCTTCAAGGTTTTCAGTACCACCTTCAAAGTGCTCCATGGCTTAGGACCTGGGTACCTGCGGGACCGCCTACTACCACCAATAGCGTCCCACCGGCCGGTACGCTCTCATAGAGGGGGGCTCCTCCGGGTGCCGTCAGTCAAACAGTGTCGACTGGCGGCCCCCAGGGGGAGAGCTTTCTCTGTGGGGGCACCTACTATCTAGAACGAGCTCCCCCAAGAGATACGGAGGATCCCGGATCTGCGCATCTTCCGCCGCGCTCTTAAGACCTTTTTATTTCACCAGGCGGGCCTGGCCTACCCTTTCTTCTTCTTTTAGTGTTGAATTTTAATCTGTTTTAAATTGTTTGGGGTGTTTTAATTCTGTCTGGGCCAAATTTATTTAATTTTATTTTATTTGGGCTTTTAAATTTTGTATACATGTATTTTCATTGTTGGCTGTGCACCGCCCTGAGTCCTTCGGGAGTAGGGCGGTATATAAATTTAATAAATCTAAATCTAAATCTAATCTACCGGCTCAGAGATGAGAGTGTGCACATGCATCTCTTCTGCGCATGCGCAGAGGGTCAATGCACAGGACATGATGACGTCCGGGCAGCACAGGGGAAGCCTCGGCACGTCTTCTCTTCAAGCAGGCCAAGCCGCGAGCAGCTTTTGCTGTGGCGCAGTTGCTCCAGCGGCTTTGGCTCTTTCTCTGGGCATCGAGAGGGCGAGTGCCGTGGGTTGCTTGCTTTTGCTGCCAAAGCCAACATGCTGGTGAAACCCAGCCGCGAAGGTTTCTAGCTTGCAGGAAGGGAGATTTGTTACTAAACCCTGGTTTGTTGCAAAGGCCCAGTTCATTGAGTTCACACATCGGGCTAAAAGCACTCTACACATTGTGTAAATTCACTAATTGCGTAAAGTACTAATATAGGTAATCCTCGACTTACAACAGTTTGTTTAGTGACCATTCTCAGTTACAAGAGCCCTGAAAAAAGGGACTTGCGGCCGTTATTCACACGTATGACTGTTTGCGGCATCCCCATGGTCACGTGATCGAAATCCACACCCTTGGCAACTGGTTCATATTTATGATGGTTGCAGTGTCCTTGAGGGGGTCACGTGATCCTTTTTTGTGACCGTCTGTCAAGCAAAGTCCATGGGGGAATCCAGATTCGCTTAATAACCAGGTTACCGACTTAGCAACTGCCGGGATTCACTTCACGAATTGTGGCAAGAAAGATCGCGAAATGGCTCAAACCTCACTTAACAACTGTCAAGCTTAAGCAGTGGAAATTTTGGACTCCATCGTGGTCGCAAACCGAGGACAGCCTAGACCAGTGTTCCCAGATGAGAGCTTAAGGAGCAAGAAAGCAATTCGGGAACCTATGTTTCCTGTTCTGTATAAAAGACTGGCTATCGTGAGGTTTGAAGTTTTAAACTGAGCATAGGAACTTCATAATGGAAGAAGAATAGATGAAGAACAGTTCTGTGCTCGATAATTTTGTTTTAACAGATTAACAGAGTCAGAAGGGACCTTGTAGATCATCTAGTCCAACCCCTCACCCAACCAGAAGACCCTACACCATTTCTGATAGATGGCAGTCCAGTCTCTTCTTGAAAGCCTCCAGTGATGAAGCTCCCACAACTTCCGAAGGCAACTTCAGTTCCATTAGTTGCTTGTTCTCACTGTCAGAAAATTTACCCTTATTTCTAGGTTGAATCTCTCCTTGGTCAGTTTATATCCATTATTCCTTGTCTGGCCTACAGGTGCCTTAGAAAACAACTTGACCCCTTCCTCTCTGGGGCAGCCCCTCAAATATTGGAGCACTGCTATCATGTCTCCCCTGGTCCTTCTCTTCACTAAACTAGCCATGCCCAGTTCCTGCAACCGTTCATCGTATGTTTTAGCCTCCAGTCACCTAATCATGGTTAGGCGACTGGCGACTGGTTGCTCTTCTCTGCACTTTTTCTAGAGTCTCAGCATCTTTTTTTTTATAGTGTGGTGACCA
>JAUDYJ010000105.1:0-22180 GCA_030761175.1 Masticophis lateralis
CATATGTGGTGGACATGTGCAGAAACTAAAAGATATTGGACTAAAATCCACAGATGGTTAGAAAAAATAACAAAGAAACACATTGACTTTAAACCAGAGATATTTTTATTAGGGATTTTACCAGAAATGTATAATAAAGAATTGAGATATTTAATTGTGAATGTTTTAACAGTGGCTATAATTGTATTTGCTAAAAATTGGAAAAAAGAGAAAATACCTACTGATGATGAAGTTATTAAGAAAATTATGGAATGTGCTGAAATGAGTAAACTGACATTTGAAATTTGAGAACAGGAAGACAAACAATACTATTTGATATGGGATTTGTTTCATCAATGGCTAGATAATAAAGCATAGAGATGAAGTATGAAATATGTAATTAAGGTAATGACAAAAGATATGAAGAAAATTGTCAAATAAGAGAAATTAAATGACTTGTAACCTTGGATTTGGGATTAAGCACAAAAGAATCTTAACCAATCGACACACTTTCTGTGTTTGTATTGAACAATGGTTGTTTTTGTTTTGCTATGTTTAAAAATAAAAAAAATTCAAAAGGAAAGAAAGAAAGAAAGAAAGAAAGAAAGAAAGAAAGAAAGAAAGAAAGAAAGAAAGAAAGAAAGAAACCCAGATGAAGGCCATCTCAAATAGAGGCTTGTTTAGTTCCTGCTTGAAGACCTGCAAAATAAAAGTCCTCCAAACTGCCCTTAGCTTTAAGAAGTCTCTGCTATAATTAATCTGAGATCTCACTTTCTAAAACTTAAGCAAGATGTGGCCTTGCCATCTGGGGTAGGAGAAAATAGTTTTGCTGTGAATTGCAATGGCCCCATACAATTTACTAAACAGGGTTAAATGCATTGCTAATGTTTTCACACAGAGTAACCTCATCAAGTTATATATTTGCTTGTAAATTTGTATGCATTTTCTTCTCTTGGTGGACCTCTTTCTTATTGTCCTCATCTAAGTTCCATTTCCCTCAGTTAACAGATCATTTGGTAGGATCAACATGCTTTGGATCAACAAGACAGACTCAAACTTCAGAGGATCATTAGAACTGCAGAAAAAACAATGGCCACCAACCTGCCTTCCATTGAGCACCTGTATTCTGCACGAGTCAAAAAGAGGGCTGTGAAAATATTTACAGACCCCTCGCATCCTGGACATAAACTGTTTCAACTCCTACCCTCAAAACAACGCTACAGAGCACTGCACACCAAAATAACTAGACACAAGAACAGTTTTTTCCCGAATGCCATCACTCTGCTAAATGAATAATTCCCTCAGCACTATCAAACTATTCACTAAATCTGCACTACTATTAATCTTCTCATCGTTCTCATCACCCATCTCCTCCCACTTATTACTGTATGACTGTAACCTTGTTGCTGGTATCTTTACAATTTATATTGATATTGTTTCCTATTTGTAACCTATGACTATCATTAAGTGTTGTACCTTATGATTCTTGTTGAATGTATCTTTTCTTTTATGTATACTGAGAGCATATGCACCATGACAAATTCCTTGTGTGTCCAATCACAGTTGTCCAATAAAAATTTCTATTCTATTCTTTGGGCCCCATCAGTGAAACAATGCTCCTTTAGAAAACCCTGAAAGTGCACCTTCTCTAGGGTGATTTCTGCCCTTTGAAATAAGATTGTCCTCCATGTCTATACAGGTTACTGATGGTAAATCTGACATGCATGCCAAAGTTGCCATGCCATGACATTTGGGGTGACCCACCAGCATTTACCTACGACCATCCACTATTTTAAATAGCCCATCCCATTCTCCACCTAATTTTTGGAGGCTGCAGAGACCATGTGAGAATGGGATCCATGTAAGACCTTGTGCTCTTTTGCACAGCCTTTGGATTCTCTGAAAATGAGTTTGTTTTTCTCGTATTTCATTTTTTGTAATTATTTGACTTTTTAAATATACACAGCGCTATACATGATTATACTGTATTTTTTAAAACATCAGTCAATCAATCAAAATAGAGCTGGAAGGGACCTTGGAGGGCTTCTAGTCCAACCCTTACTCAAGCAGAAGACTCTATACCATTTCAAACAGGTAACTATCCAGTCTCTTCTTAAAAACCTCCAGTGATGAAGCGCCCACAACTTCTGAAGGCAAGCTCTTCCACTGCTTAATTGTCCTCAATGTTAGGAAGTTTCTCCTTAATTCCAGGTTGCTTCTCTCCTTGGTTAGTTTCCATTTGTTGTTTCTTGTCCTGCCCTACGGTGCTTTGTAGAATAATTTGACCCCTCTTCTTTGTGGCAATCCCTCAAATACTGGAATACTCCTATCATGTCCCACCTAGTCCTTCTTTTCTCTAGACTAGCCAAACCCAAATCCTGCAATTGTTCTTCATCTGTTTTTTGTCTCTGGGCCTTTAATCATTTTAGTTGATTAATAAAGTAATGAATTAATGAATTAATTTATAATTAATTAGTTGGTCTATGTGTATACCCCAGGGGAAAAACTGGATGCGCGGAGGCCAAACATGATTTTTTTTCTTGTTTTGCTCTTCGAAATCTTAGTGTGTCTTATACTCTGGTGAGTTTTATGCTCCAAAAAATATGTTATATACATACGTACGTGTGTGTGTGTGTGTGTGTGTGTGTGTGTGTGTGTGTGAGAGAGAGAGAGAGAGAGAGAGAGAGAGAGAGAGAGAGAGAGAGAGAGAGAGAGAGAGAGAGAGAGAGAGAGAGAGAGAGAGGGCAGTAGAGTCCAGTTAAGCTTTTTCTGAATTTTTAAATGCAACCCCCAGTATATCCAACCACTGATATACTGGCTGCTCTTCAGTAAAGCTACAAACGTCTTTTTTCAAGATCTGCTGTGACAGGATGATTTGTGACCCTATTTGCTATTTGTTTCTTGTACTGTTTTTGTTGGCTAGGTGTTGCCTGCTGTAGATTGTACTGTGCATTGCCTTATGTTGTTTAATACATTTTATTAAAGAAATAAATGATTTCTGCCTCTTACAAATATAGTAAGATTAAGCAAATATCTACAATCCCCTCACATCTTGGACATAAACTGTTTCAACTTCTCCCTTCAAGATGCTACTAAAGGGCATTGCATGCATCTCTCTGCTGAACACCTGACTCCCAGAACACAGTCTTTTGACTAAAGATACAGTATTTACCTCATTTTCTCATCTTTCTTGTGTTTCTTACTATTCGCTCCTAGTGGTATCTTATGATTTATCAATTGTTGTCTGTATCATATGATTTATAATTGTAACTATGATTTAAGTTATGATCTATGACTTATCACTGTTGTTTATATGTACACTGAAAGCTTATGCACTGGAGACAAATTACTTGGGTGTCCAAGTCCAATCACACTTTGCCAATAAAAAATTCTATTCTATTCTATTCTATTCTATTCTATTCTATTCTATTCTATTCTATTCTATTCTATTCTATTCTATTCTATTCTACTCTACTCTACTCTACTCTACTCATATTCTATTCTATTCTATCCTATCCTATCCTATCCTATCCTATCCTATCCTATCCTATCCTATCCTATCCTATCCTATCCTATCCTATCCTAATTCTAATTCTACTCTACTCTACTCTACTCTACTCTACTCTACTCTACTCTACTCTACTCTACGTTACTCTATTAATATTCTATTCTATTCTATTCTATTCTATTCTGTTCTGTTCTGTTCTGTTCTGTTCTGTTCTGTTCTATTCCTAATTCTAATTCTTATTCTATTCTACTCTACTCATATTCTATTCTTATTCTACTCTACTCTAAATTCTAATTCTAATTCTAATTCTAATTCTAACTCCTTCCATGCAAGTACAGATAATCCTCAATTTACAATCACAATTGAGCCCAAAATGTCCATTGATAAGCAAGAGAGTTAAGATACTTTTTGCCCCTTTTTGTCCTCTCTTGCCACAATTGTTAAGTGAATCACTGCAGTTGTTAAATTAGTAACATGGTTGTATAGTCAGTCTGACTTCCCCATTAAGTTTGTTTGTCAGAAGATTGCAAAAGGTGAGCACATGATTTTGGGACAGTGTAACTGTCAGAAATACATGTTGGTTTCCAAGTGTCCGAATTTTGATCATGTGACCATGGAGATGCTACAACCATGTGAAAAACGGTCATAAGTCACATTTTTCAGTGCTGCTGTAACTTCAAACAGTCACTAAACAAATGGTTGTAAGTCTACAGGACTACCTGTACATCCCTGTAACAGATTAGTTGCTATCTCACTTCCTCTCCTGTTTTTCAGTCTTCCATTTCACTAATCAAGACATTTCAAACATCTTTTTATTTCACCTCAACTGACCCTTGATGGATTATCCTCAACGTTTTTCCTGGATCATTCACACGAAGGTCTAATGTACACATCAAAGGAAAAATATTTTATTATAGTCATTGACAAAGTAGAGTAAAATAGCAGAATGAGATTAATAAAAACATGAATGAGATTAATAGTAAGACCAAAAGGTAAATTAAAAAATGTAATCAAATTGAACTATTTCTGGAAAGGTCCTGACTGATCTGGCCATCTTCTTCTTTTTTTTTTTTTAATGATGATGATGATGATGTCGTAAGAGAGCACTTCCCTTTGATCAGCTAGGAGTAACTAAGATAAAAGGACTTGAGGCAACCTGAAAGTTGAGGTAATAAAGGTTTAATAAGCTTGTGTTGCAGTTCATAAGATTGACAGTAAAGAAACGTCTAGTAGGGGTTTTTTTTCCCTTTAGTTCCTGCTTCACAATGACAAAGTTCTTCATTGAATGACATTTTTTTGGAATCTCCTTTTGAAAACCACAGTTGGCAAAGCTTTGCAGCGTCCAAGGGTTAAAGCTCTTCAGCAGCATACATACTAAAATTGGCACTGGGATATAAAAAGACTGAAATTCAGAGGCTTTAAGCTCCTGTTAGGTGTTAGATTGAGTAGCTCTTCCAACTCTCAACATTTTGAGTTTTAACTTCTGCTCCAGGGAGCATTTCTACTTTCCTACTAAGAAGCCTGATCTTAGTCTGTGAGTTCATTATAACTAACTAATTTCTTCATGTTTATTCTTCTCTTTCTGGGAACATCATGGAGATGAGGTGAACAAAGCCCTGCTATCAAGGTAGATGAGGATTATTTATTTATTTATTTATTTAATTTTATTAGATTTTTATACCGCCCTTCTCCTACTGGACTCAGGGCGGTGAACAGCCAAAGATAAAAAAACATCACATACAAAATTTAAATTTTTTAAAAGAATTAAACAAATATTGGCCCAATAAAATTTAAAACACCCCTACTAAAACCAGTTAACAATTTAAAATATCTAAGGTGTGTGTGGGGGTCAAGCCAGCCCACCTTGATGAAATAAAAAAGTTTTAAGGGCACGACGAAAAGCATGGAGATCCTGGGATTCCAAAGAACAGGTGCTGCCACAGAGAAGGCCCTCCCCCCGACATTGTCTGGCCAACTGCACCCTGAGGAGTCCCTCTCTGTGGGAGTGTACTGGCCGGTAGAATGCTATCGGTAGCAGAAGGCGGTCCTGTCCTAATCATGATCATCCTAATCAAGACAGGACAGGCATTGTGGGGACTTTATTAAAGTTATATATTAATAATATATTGATGAAGAAGAATATTTGTAGTTCAGGATTGAAATGAGGGTTTCTTGGTGCTCTTTAGTTTGGATAGTTTCTTCCAGACATTTTACAACCCAAATCTGATATCATCAGTGCTAATATTTTTTTTTATTTATTTTTATTTATTTATTTTTATTTTTTAATTAGATTTATATGCCGTCTTTCTCCAGAGACTCAGGGCGGCTTACAATGCATTAAACAATAGCTTTCATACTTTTGTATATTTTATACAAAGTCAGCGTATTGCCCCTGCAAACTGGGTCCTCAATTTACCTACCTTAGAAAGGATGGAAGGCTGAGTCAACCTTGAGCTTGGTGAGATTCGAACTTGCAATAATTGCAGACAGCTGAATGTTAATAACAGGCTTTTTTAGTCTGTTGAGCTATCCAGGTTCAATAAATGGCATTGTTCTGACCTAGGCTTCCTTAGAAAGTATACAGCACAATCTTAGTCCCAGCAAACCTCTTTGATTCATACAGCCATGAATTATTGTCAGTCCCAGTGCAAAAGGCTTCTCAAACAGTCTTTCAGGGGAGTGTTTACAAACACCCACCTTATTCCCTTGGAACACTGCCAGAGAACTAATTGCCACATGCAGGGCAAGGCCAAACTTGGCACAGAGTCACAAACAGAATTTTAAAATTTTGAATCTGCCAGATGAACTAATTGCTTCCTGCAAAAGCTCACGTCCTGTTCGCTCCTCTTTTATGTCTTATGGGAGGGGCCAATCATCTCCAAGGCTTACTCCTAAGTGGACCTTGTTTTCTTAGTTGTTCCTGTCTTCTGGCAGCTCTGTGCATGCACACACTGGGAACAGGCTCCTGCTGTTCTTCTGCCTCGCTGATGTCAGACTCCAGAGACTCTAGAGGCAGCAAAGAACTATCAGATGGCCTTGGCCCCCTCTCTGCCTCTGACTCAGAGCCCTCATCTGAGCCTTCCCCAGACTCCAGGCCTGGCCCACATTCCTCCCCAACCTCCTCACTGTCTGACTCTGCTGCCAGCTTTGCTGGCCGCTGGCAGGACACAAATATACCAACTGACCTATTTCTTCAGTCTTCATAGTAAGGGGTCCTTGATGCTCTCTGAGCTTGGTTGTTTCTGGCAGATATTTCATTACCCAAACTCTGTAACATCCTCAATGCCCTGATGATGTTACCTAGTTTGGGTAATGAGACATCTGCAAGAAACAACCAAGCTCAGAGAGCTCCAAGAGCCTCTCATTTCAACCTTGAGCTACAAATAGCAAGGACCCCCCATCCCCTTAACAATGTATATCTCAATACGTTACGCCTTCTACTCATCCAGCCTCCAGAAGAGGTCTCCCAGATGATTTTGCTGCAGCTTTTCAATTTCAGATGCTGCCATCTGATTGCTAGGGTTCCCAGTTAGTACTGCAGAGTGCTTGATGGTTGCCATAGTTTCCAGGCCTTTGAGATGCGAACGTGAATGGCACATCACCAAAATGTGATGTCAAGGGCTGGGAGAAACAAGACCCCCAGGTATCTCTGACAGGAAGGATTTTCCTCCTTTTTATATATTAACCCACAGCTGTAAACTGAGAATTTCCAAATCCAAATTCAGAAAATGACTGGTGTGTCTCGTAATTACCAATCAAGCAGACGGTGACTATCATAGCTGAGGGCAAGCTTGCCTCAGAAGTGTCTTCCCATTGAGCTCTGGTGGGAAGGAGCCAATCAGTGGGAAGTTTAACTTGTGGGAGTCCTCACTTTTGACGAAAGGCACAGCTTAGCTGAACCACTTTCACCCTTATAAGGTACAATTATTGAACTGAGATTGCAGCTTTAGCTTGGAAAGGGACTCCGGCTGCCCAAGTTATTTCCTGGAGGAGTTATACACAAATGCAATAATTATTAGTCTCCTGAGATCAGCTCTCCAATTTCCTGAACATCTCTGTTGATAAGCGAGCCTTCGGGTTTTCTATATATTCATAGTGTAACAGAATTCGTTTCAACTGTCTTCACTACCACTTGACTTACTTCTCTTACCATGTGATAGTGCAGAATTAACCCCAATTACATATCTTTACATCAATTCAGGTGTCTCACTTTTTTAAAAATTGAGAAGAGATTCATCATAATATCTTTGCATTGAATTTGAAGGAAACATAGAAAACCAGGGTGGAAATGTAAAAAAGCAAGATACCATTCCCACCCCTTTAATCACTTGGAATCAGTGGTGGGTTGCTACTGATTCACCCTGGATTGGGCAAACTGGTAGCGGCGGTGGCAGGAGGCTCCGCCTACCCACCCAGACACTTCTGTGCATGTGCAGAACCATTGCACATGTGAGCGAGTGCACACTCATGAGTAAACTGGTAGCTATCGGTTTTCAGACCCACCCCTGCTTGGAATGAAGCTATTAAGGGCTTTATGGTGCTTTCTGAGCTTGATTGTCTTCTTGTAGATGTTTCATTACCCAACTAGGGAACATCGTCAGTGATAGAAGGGAGTTGGGTTTGCAAACATAATGAAGTGTCTGCAAAAATTCAAGCTCAGAAAGCACCAAGGATCCACAGGTCAATCCCGAGCTACAAATATTCAAGAACTCTGAAGTCCACCCAAACTTTCGTCTCCTGTCAAAATAAAGATGCAAATTCCCCATGGGGCTGTCATAAAGGTGAGAAAGTTGAATTTTAATTGGCAATCGATGATATAATCTGTTAGAATATTCATGACTGGGAAGACATGGTAACAAGGTCAGCCAATGAATAGGCATAGCAACTAAGTCAGCCAATTGGGAGCTGAGACAGACTGGGGCCAGGGTCATAGTCTGCAGCTTCTGATTCTGTGCAGAGAAACAAGACTGATATCAGTGTGTGCATGCTGTCTGCTCTGCTGAAAATGAAACTAACTGTTCTCTCCTGCCTTGTGTTGTAACTGCTACTACATTGAAGAAGAACTCTGATATTGGTATTGTAAATACTTCATCTATTATTATGTATATAAAGAATTTAATGAATACTGCTGAATCAGTTTATCTGTGTGTGCTTCTGGATTTGATTTTTGCAAGAAACTCTGACATAATCTTTGCCTAATTTAACAAACAATATCTCCTTTCACTTCAGTGAGACTTATTCTCTGTTCAGTAGGTTTAGGATTGTAACCAAAATCAAGGATAGGTTTAACAACCAATAAAAGTGCCGATGTCTGAAAATGGGGCTAAACCAAAAAGTGGATTTCTGTCATTTTTCTGTCTTTCAAATACTGGGAGATGATCTCTAATATACACTTACTATGTTCAGACAACCAAATGTTTACTAAGTTAACCTACAGTAGTTTCTGCATTTGAAAAATACATTGAATCAAACTATCAAACAGGCTGAGTTCCCACACAACATATTAAATCATAAAATGCCCCAATCAAGATTAAAACCCATCAAGTTCAACATGTGAATTCAAACTTTAAGTTGTTATCTAACTTGGATAAGCATTATTTGTTATAATGTAATTTCCCCATGTCTAGAGATGGAGCAAATACAAAAGGACTCAAGAATAAATTGCATGTAAATGTGCCCTAGATATTTCCAGCAATTCAAAAACTCCTTTTTTTGGCCAACATATTGTCATTCTTTGACATTTAGAACAAAGGCACATTTGCCATTCTGTGAACATGAGGATACATTCACAACAGGGCTGATGTAGATGCCAAAGTCTCACAAAATTTTCCTATACTGGAAGGAAGGCAAACAACTGCTGAAGTTCTTCTTCTTCTTCTTCTTCTTCTTCTTCTTCTTCTTCTTCTTCTTCTTCTTCTTCTTCTTCTTCTTCTTCTTCTTCTTCTTCTTCTTCTTCTTCTTCTCCTCCTCCTCCTCCTCCTCCTCCTCCTCCTCCTCCTCCTCCTCCTCCTCCTCCTCCTCCTCCTCCTCCTCCTCCTCCGGTGGGGAACCATGGCCCTTCTATGACTTGTGGATTCAGGAATTCTGGGAGTTGAAGTCCACAAGTCATAAAAGGGCCATGGTCCTAACCCCTCTTCTAACAAGACTTTTGTACCCCTTGCTCACTTTGCCATTATTGTTGTTTCCTGGATAATAGGCACCCTTGTAAAGTATGGGCTGCACTTTTTAGGAATGTCTATGGTGCCTATTGAGAGCCAATTTGGTGTAGAGGTTAAGGCATCAGGCTGGACAGTGAAAGACCATGAGTTCTAGTCCTGCCTTTGACACAAAAGAGCTGGGGTGGGGCAGTCACTTTCTCTCAGCCCGAAGAAAGAGGCAAGGGTAAAGCACTTCTGAAAAACGTTGCCAAGAAAATTGTAGGGACTTGTCCAGGCAGTCTCCGAGAATCAGTAACTATTGAATGTGTTAGGTTGTAGCTTGTAGCTTAATCCTAACTTGTTGGTCAGGCAATACATCTGTTACTTTAAGAACAACTGAGCCATGTAATCAGGGCTTGCTGAACCATGTAATTAGGCTATAGTGTTTAAATAGCAGCACAGAGAAGTGTTCTTTCTTCCTGCTGATTCTCGCTTGTTTCTCTGTTGTGCTATGTACTACTTTGCTTGTTAGATATTCCGTGGAGGCATTGGACTGGACTGTTATTGGACTCCACGTTATCTGGTACTGTATACCAAAGGCTTACTGAAGTCTGTTTACTTTAGTAAGAGAAGATAGTATTGCTGGACTGATATTACTGGTTATGACCCTGGACTGATTTAACTAAACCGAGACTGTTTATCACTTTGTATATAAACTATTTTTTACCCGAACTGCACGTTACTCTCCTTCCCTGTGTGTTTATGCTCAGCTCGTTGCAAAAGCAACACACACTTGCACACACACCCTAACAGAATGGAAAGATGGCGGAGCAGGGGGTGGGTGGGAATTTTCCTATGAAGGATTATAACCATTGTTGGAAAAAGAGAAATTTCCTGGAGAAGCATTTGTCTTCATCAAAGTAACATCTAAGCCTTGAACCCTGGAAGTCTTCTGCTTCATCTCCCTGTGGAGATGAATTACAAACTGTCTGCTGAAACTTTGATTTTGCCCGGCTTGGTACTGCTTGACTGAAATCTGAACTCTTGCTTTGAAATTTTCACTGGGGCCTGACTATTTTTCCTGTGTACATTTAATTGGGGCTATCACTTGAAAGGGTATACAAAATCTTAGGGGTTTATTTTTTAAAAAAACCCATAAATATTCACCATAACTTTAAGTATAATTGGTCAGTCTATAGCCTACCGTACTGAAGTTCTGATAAAAAAATACTTCAAAAAATCATTATAACTTGATGACCGTATTATGGAAATATATTCTTTACATAGTTTCTACAATGAGAAGCTTGGACATTTCTACCAGTTCTGATTGTAGTTCTAGGTATTGAGTGGAGGTGGATTTCAGCAGGTTCTGACCAGTTTTGGAGAACCAGTAGTGGAAATTTTGAGTAGTTTGGAGAACTGGTAAATACCACCTCTGGCTGGCTCTACCCCCATCTATTTTCTGCCTCCTGAGTCCCAGCTGATTGGGCGGAAATGGGGATTTTGCAGTATCCTTCCCCTGCCATGCCCACCAAGCCATGCCCACCAAGCCATGCCACACCCACCAAGCCACGCCCACAGAACCAGTAGTAAAAAAATTTAAAACCCATCACTGGTGGGTTTGTACCGAGGTTACAAACTGATGATGCTCTTTCCATCTGGGTGATAAGAAAATGTTGTCTCACAGCTCATGAAAAAGGCCAGCTTTGTTAATGATATGCAATTAAAACTTGAAAATCAACATGGCCTTCAGCTCACAATATGTCCCCCATGTAGCCCTTGGTAATCAACCAGCTGGTCATTCCAGAGTTAAACACATTCATTTGTCTGACATCTCAATTTGAGTTGCTCCAATTCATGACATTTCAATTCGGGCTGTCTTGATTCATCTGTTGGCACTAGCTGAGTTCAACGAGTCGGGGCCAGAAGTAAGAGGGAAATCTTCAGCAAATCCTAGTTGAATAAATACATGAATTCAGTTGTCTGTAAAATTATATGAGGACTTTAAAAGACTCCATAAGTATTTTAAAAAATGTTAAGCTTTAAAAAGAATATTGATTGTAACTTAAAACTCTACTCTTCTATAATAACAAAAATTCTTCCTGGAACAATCTTGCTGGCCCATCTGTTAAGCAGGGCATATAAATTTCGTATGATCTTTTCTGGGTTGTGAAGCAGACTATTTATTTTGCTCTGTTTTTCAGGCACTACTAATCCTTCCCTAAAATGACATTTAAAAAACCAGAACCACTCAAATGGAGGTAATAAATCAGCAACCTAACAGGAGCAGAAAATGCAGCATAATAGCAGTCATTAAAACAAATTCATACTTGACACCTGGGGAAATAATAGGCCTCAAATGCAGAAGAGGATTCTACAGCTGGGGAGCCATCAGTTTGAAGACCTATCTCAATATAACCTATCATACTGTGATGGCAGAGGACCTACTGAAATGGCTTTCCTAGTGTGCATCTGCTAGGGGATTAAAGTTTGCCAAACAAGAACTTTCCAGTATCTCAGAACTGGGATTGCCCATCATGGAGATGAGGATATGCAGAGATTTCCTAGCTGAAACATCTTTGTTATGAAGTGATTGCCATTCGGAAGCTTCTGCTAACTTTAAGCTCAATGAGGTGAGAAGGTTTCCTTTCTTGGGCTCAAGAGCTGGATGGTATAAAGGTAAAGGTTCCCCTTGCACATATGTGCTAGTCGTTCCTGACTCTAGGGAGCGGAGCTCATCTCTTTTTCAAAGCTGAAGAGCCAGTGCTGTCCGCAGATGTTTCCGTGGTCATGTGGCTGGCATGACTCAAGGCCGAAGGTGCATGGAACGCTGTTCCCTTCCCACCAAAAGTGGTCCCCATTTTTCTACTTGCATTTTTTACATGCTTTCGAACTGCTAGGTTGCCAGAAGCTGGGACAAGTAACGGGAGCTCTCTCCGTTATGCGACACTAGGGATTTGAACCACTGAACTGCCGACCTTTTGATTGATAAGCTCAGCATCTTAAAGGGGAGATTAATCCTAGAGAGAAAAGCAATGGTAAACTTAGACAAGATCATGCAGGATAAGGATAGATCAATGACAAAGCTCAATATAGTTAAGGCAGTGATCTCCCTTGGGATAATGTAAGGCTGTAGAGGCTGGGCACTGAGAAAGGACAAGGGAAGAAAATGGATCCCTTTGAATTATGGATCAGGAAACAGTTACCAAAAGCATCATGATCTGCAAGAAGAACCTATCAATCAGTCCTGGGCCAAATAAAGACTGACTGCTCCCTTCAGGCAATGATCAGCAATCAGGAACTCAAAGACTTTGGATGTGTGATGCAAGAGAATGATGGACTTTAAAAATGACTCCACTTGGCAAGGTTGAGGAATGGAGAAGGGAAGATAATGGATAAAACCAAAGAGATTACTGGAATGACATTGGAAAAAGTATGAAATATTACTTAAGACAGGTTGAGATGACAAGCATTAGCCATACAGCCCCCAGGACTGAGTTTGACTTAATGCCACCTAACTATCTTAAAGTCTGGCAGTATGCTCCCTCCCATAGTGGGGTAGACCAGGTGCTTTGATAGAAAAAACACTTTATATATAATATATATATATTATCAGCAAAATATAAATTTGATATATAGTTATATATATAGAGAGAGGGATGCAGTGGCTCAGTGGCTAAGACACTGAGCTTGTTGATCGAAAGGTTGGCAGTTCAGTGGTTTGAATCCCTAGTCCCACATTACAGGGTGAGTTCCTGTTACTTGTCCCAGCTTCTGCCAACCTAGCAGTTCGAAAGCATGTAAAAAATGCAAGTAGAAAAAATAGGGACAACCTTTGGTGGGAAGGCAACAGCGTTCCCTGTGCCTTTGGCATTTAGTCATGCCGGCCACATGACCACGGAGACATCTTGGGACAGCCGTGGCTCTTCGGCTTTGAAACAGAGATGAATACCACCCCCTAGAGTCAGGAACAACTAGCACATATGTGCAAAGGGAACCTTTACCTTTTACCTCTTGTAATATGCTTCTGAATGTGTTTTACATTAAATTTTGGAGTTTTGTTCTAGAAAAATTAATAATTTTTTGTCATTTTACACTCATCCACCTCAACTTCTGGTTACAGTTCTGGGTGCCACTTTTTCAGAGACATTCAGTAGATGCTATTTGCTCTATGTGCAAATAAGGTATGTTCAGGGACTGGGACTTAAGTCCATAAGGAATTTATTTATTGTCAATGTTTCTCTGCCCTTCCAATTACTCCTCTCTAAGTGATTCACAAAGTATTTTTTAAAGTGAAACTGTAAACAAATTCATAAAGCATCAGTGTAATTAAAAAAAATGTACTACTGATTGGACAGAAAGCAAAGATACGTCAGTGATGGCTAACCTTTTCCAGACCAAGTGCCCAAAGCGCACGCGTCCCAAACCCCCAAAACGTATCCCTACCCTGTGCATGCACATGCAGCCCCATGCATGAGCCCCCATGCATGCATCTGTGCACCCTGCATATGCACTACCCTGCACATGCACGTGCCCCTCCCATGCCCTGCCCCCATGCATGCATGGCAGAGGCACGACAAGCAGCTGGCTGGCGGGAGGCATGCACGCATGCACAGTGGAGCTGAACTGGGGCAAAGGCTTGTGTGCCCACAGAGAAGGTGCTGTGTTCCACCTGTGGCACACGTGCCATTGATTCGCCATCACGAGCGTAGGTGTTACTCTCTGAAGACTTATTAAAAAATATGTTTTAATGTTGTGGCCTGTCAGCAGCCTGTGCAGCTTAGTAGCTGATTCTGACAGCAAGGAGGCTGGTGTGGTGCTGCGCCAGCAGCCTGTGCAGCTGGCACTTGAGTCAGACAATGAGGAGGCTGGAGAAGATGTGGTGCCAGAGGAGGGGATTCAGCCAGGGCATTCAGAACCTCCAGAAGCTTCCATTAATGAAGAGGAAGAAGAGGAGGAGTGTCTTCTCGATGCACAAGTGCGCAGAGCTGTTAAAAGGCAGGAGTGGCTCCTCAGGAGGAGGTCTCCTCGAGAGTAAGGCTTAGGGCTAATTGGCCATTCCCCTAGCCTATTGAATGTCAAAGCGGCAATCAGCCCCGTTACCTTGCGTGGGGTAATTGCCCTCATTTTGAGTTGGATCGTGGCTTCTATCCTGCTTCATACTTTGATCAATAAAATCGAAGAAACATCTTCTAATTAAACTCAAATTTATTATAAGAAAATAAAGACATCTCACTATCTAAATTAGATTACTTGTTGGCAAAGAATCCCCAGCCTGACCTTAGCTGGCTGGAGAACAAAGGAAAGTTTCTAGAAGAAGTACAAAAGAATGGAATGACATGCGTAGTAGGTGCTGAGATAAGAAATTTGGCCATCTACGGTAAATCTGATAGTCCAGAAATATTAGCTCTGCTGGTAAATATAAAAACGCAGTGACATTGAAGGAAGGATGACGACTGATGCAATTTGCGGGAAACAACTTTGTTCATATTCCTTCACGTCTTGATTCCAGAAACGTTTGATTCGGCTCTTGTTTCTCTCTTGTCAGTGTTCCTGCAAATTGTTTCTGGGCATTCTGCCAACCATAGTAAGATTACGGTTATCTGAAAGATGGTGCCTCAAAATTGAGTTATTATTCTTTGGAATCTTGTCGGCTGTTAATGAAGTTAAATTAACAGCCCTTGTTCAGAAAAGACTGATTTAAACTGTACTTGTGTTCGAACAACTACTAAGAAAGCTCATTAGTCCTTAATTAGTAAACTAAGGTTTGTACAGATTTTGTGTGTGCTGCATTCTTTGGGGTCCGTAACTGGGGCAGAACATTTAATTGCTTTCCAAAACTGTGTTATACTTACAGAAATTTGAGAGGAAAGGGATATTTCAGAAGAGGAGGGCAACAAATTTTATTATTATTATTATTATTATTATTATTATTATTATTATTATTATTATTATTATTATTATTATTATTGATTTAATCTTCAATTTGATTCACAGTCTGGTACTGGTAAAAAGAATAGTAATGTCACACATGTTGTGGGCCAGATCCATGACACCTTGGCACAGGGGTGGGTTCTACTTACCTTTACTACCAGTTTGCAATTGGAGCATGCACTTGCTTGCTTGCTTCTGTGCATGCACAGATCGTCCATTAGATGTCTGGGCGAGTGGGAGGAGCCTCCTGTGGCTTTTACTACCGGTTCACAAGAACCAGATAGAACCGGGAGCAACCCACTACTGCCTTGGCACCACCATCTCAGCACCACCATCTTGTCACAGACATGTCACCACGGCAACCTTGGTGTGGCTATCTTGGCACCCATCTCGGCATGGGACAAATTGCTGTGGGAAACTCAATGAGGGACAATTCAACGCCCTCTTCATTGATATCCCCCTTCATTGACCATAGTGTCTCTGGATCCAGCCTCCTGCAGGTGCAGCGAGTCGATGGGGCTGGAACGAGTCTGTTTCATGCTCCTGTCCCATGGTGTCACCATCCCTGCCCAGGTGTGAGAGGTGCATCCAGCCTGCTGCCTGCCCATCAGGGAAGCCTATTAGAACTATTAGACATGTTCAAGTAGGGGTTAGTTATATCAGCAATATTTCAATTTATTTCAAAAAAGTTGGGATTTATGACTTCCATACTCCTTCATCTCCAGATTTTGTAATAGCAAAGCCAAGAATATTTTAATAAGCAGGCAGGCAAGAAAATACATTTATTGATGAACTCACAAATTGCTTGTTAAAGGGCTAAATAGACTCCTCTTGGATTCAATAGCCATTTCTCGCTACCACCAAACAATGCCCTTGAATGCAAAAGCAAGGCAACAGATATTTCTCATAATGCTTTCTAAACGTTTATTTCCTCCAAGATATAGGCAGAAGTCAATCTGTTCCTGTTACATAGTACAATTTCTTTTCTTATTACACGCTAAGGTGTTTATTATTGTTGATTAGCCCAATGCCATATCAAAATATAGAATAAAACATAAAACACTGCAGAATAAAAACCATATGTAAAAGTGAAATACAAGGAACAGATTAAAAGAAATAAAATAAGGAATACATATCATGCTTCTGAATCACCCAACAATTTACCCCAATGATACCCACATATGTAGATCTCAACTGAACTGATTGAAGGACCATATTATATGTGATTTTTCAGTTCTGATCACACATTAAATATATTGTTTTAATATAAGAGTCCAAACTGTTTGTTCATCGAATGTGTGGTCCAAGATACTGGTCTCTCTTATACAGTGTTTTTTCTCTTTATGACTTTTATTGTTTTATCCAAGTATAAAATATAAAGAAAAATAGAAATAAGAAATTAGGGGAAGGAAAAAGAGAGGGGCAAAGAAAATATGGGGTGCAAGAGGAAAAAAGTGTTGACTTTCAACCCTTATGATTCTTGATGAACGTATTTTTTTTTTATGTACACCGAGAGCATCAAGACAAATTCCTTTGGTGTTCAATCACACTTGGCCAATAAAAAATTCTATTCTATTCTATTCTATTCTATTCTATTCTATTCTATTCTATTCTATTCTATTCTATTCTATTCTATTCTATTCTATTCTATTCTACTCTACTCTACTCTACTCTACTCTACTCTACTCTACTCTACTCTACTCTACTCTACTCTACTCTACTCCTATTCTATTCTATTCTATTCTATTCTATTCTATTCTATTCTATTCTATTCTATTCTATTCTAGCACAGTAGAAGATAGCAATATTATAACTTTTTACTTTTACACATTGGTATATACTAGCCATTTCTATAACAACAAATTAACTAACTGGCAAAACCAAAGTCAAATTTTCATTTTTTTTTTATCACAAGCACAAAATCCAGAAATTATTTCCAAATAAAAAATATAATTCAATATATTATTCTCTTTGAATAAAGCAATCATTTTAACCATTTCTGCTTTTTCTTCCTTTCTATGGAAATAATATATATTTCTCTTTGCACTTAATCTTTATAAACTAGCACCATTTATATTAACAAAATTTACTGTATTCTTTCAAATTCTTTAACCTTAAACAGAAAAAATACAGTTAATGTCAGGTGTGCCTCCACTCAAAACTCAAGAAAGAAAAACCTCAAGTCCATGTTTGTAGAGAAAGGCACTTTTACTGAGCATGAACTGATAGCAACAAAAAGAAAGCAAGATCCGAGGCAATGGGCATGAAAATTACATATTGAAAATATTCCCAATTCCCTCCCCCCAAGGACCCTGGCTGAATGTCCAATCCCCAGCTCCCCAAGGAGTCATGTGAGGTGCATCTTCAGATGGTCCCATCCCTCTGGTATGCCAGAACGGTTGACCTTGGCTATCAAGGTCACCTGCGGACTTGTTGGCTATCAACAAGTCTATTCACCTGCACAGAAGATGATGAGAATAGTCCTCCCTTTTCCTCCCTTTTGGTCACATCACAAGACATCTCCACCAGCTCTCTTCCCCCACCCAAATATCTATATATCCCCCACCCACCCCCCATTACTCTGGCAGCCAATAGCAAGCAAGTAAGCATCATAGAGGCTGACATTTTCTCTTATACAGTTGACAATTGAATAATAAATGAATTATATCTTCTGTCACTGAAGTTCTGCAAAAGAAATATGTTCATTATAAGGGACTTGGTTAAATCTTCCATATTTAACCGTTGTGTCCAGCTGCTCAGCTCTTGCATCTGTAAATATCTCCCTTTAATGGTTAGGCATTTTTGTCAGGTGCAATCAGGGCTATATGTTAAATTGCAGTTAAGAAGATTTGTTGCTCAATTCTGCGCACAAGAATCTAGTGGTTAAACTTACATTTGTGGGAATGTAAGGTCTCTTGGTTGATGACTTGCTTAACGCCACCTCCAGCTCTGCCTGCTCCTTCTCCTACATTTTTGTCTTTAGATATTTGGCAATTCGAAAGATATGTTTATAATGGCTCTGAATATATCCATTCTGTGAGAGTCAGGGATCTATAGCAGTACATGTACAGATCGTCCTCAATTTACGACCGCAATTGAGCCCAAAATTTCTCTTGCTAAGTTGTTAAGTGAATTGTATTCCATTTTACAACTTTTCTTGCCACAGTTGTTAAGTGAATCACTGCATTTGGTAAATTAATACGTTAACTGGCTTCCCCATTGACTTTGCTGGTCAGAAGTGATTGATTATATGATCCCAGGACACTGCAACCATCATAAATCACTTGCGAAGTGATTTTGATCACATGACCAGGAAGATGCTGCTGTAGTCCTAAGTGTGAAAAATGGTCGTAAGTCACTTTTTTCAGTGCTGTTGTAACTTGGAATGGTCACTAAATGAATTGTTGTAAGTCGAAGATTATCTGGATTATTATTTTTTTATTATTAATTGTATTTCTATGCCGCCCACTCTCCGTGGCTCTGGGTGGCTTACAACAATCGACAGTATACTAAATAGCATATTGCCCCAAACAATCTGGGTCCTCATTGTCAGAGCAGCAATCAGCCCCGTTATTTTGCTTGGGGTAATTGCCCTCAATTAGAGTTGGAATTGTGTCGTTCTCCTTGTGTATACTTTAAAAAAAAAACCGAGATATATTTTCTAATTAAACTCATATTTATTGTAAAGAAAATAAAACATCTTACTATCTAAATTAGTTACATTTTGGCAAAGAATCCCCAGCCTGACCGCTCTGGCTGGAGAACAAAGAAAAGTTTTAGAGAAGAAGAGAAAGAATGTAGACATGCGCAGTAGATACTGAAAAGAACTTGGCAAGCTACGGTAAGTCTGAAAGTCCAGAAATAAAAGAGCTCTGCTGGTAAATACAAAAACGCAGTGACACTCATTTTACCCACCTCGGAAGGATGGAAGGCTGAGTCAACCTTGAGCCGGTGAGATTTGATCTGCTGATCTGCTGAACTAGCAGTCAGCTGAAGCAGCTGCAGTACAGCACTCTAACCACTGCGCCACTCGGCTCTTATCTCATTAGCCCTTCCCCATCTAAAAATAACTCAGTTGTTCCATCTTAAATTCTATATGCAAATCAAAGGTATATGTATCATCTCTCCTCTCAGCTAGTTGAATCTGGAATGCTGCAGGTTGCCATGAAAATTCAAGGAGATAGTCAGTATACTGTAGCTGCTTTCACTTTCTGATCTTTTACAGCAGTTATCTCAAAGCTTCTGGTTGGTTTTGCTTCCCTATTTGAAGCTGATTCAAACATCCCTACCAAGCAGTTGAATAAACCTCCACTTTTGATTGGTGTCTTGACAGGATTCATGCACATTGGGAAAAGCAGCAAAAAAAAATTTCTCAGGCAAGAATGATCTTCTCTCAGTTGTTGCCTCCCTCCCATTCTTCCATCATCAAGAAGGAAGTCAAGACCCAAATATTACAGTTAGGAATAAATGAATATTTAATTATTTTATACTTGCCTTAAAAAAAAAAAAGAACACATCTTCACTGCAGTAGTGTCTGAATAAACAAGACATTTATTTCAGGTTTCAGGTTTGTTTATGTATTAAATGATAAAGAATTTATTTCTGGGCTGGTTTTTCCATTGCTCTTGATGAATTTGTGTGAAAGAATAGAATAGAATAGAATAGAATAGAATAGAATAGAATAGAATAGAATAGAATAGAATAGAATAGAATAGAATAGAATAGAATAGAATAGAACTGGACAGGACTAGGACTAGGACTAGGACTAGGACTAGGACTAGGACTAGGACAGAACAGAACAGAACAGAACAGGAGTAATGTGACCTTAAAAGAATAAACAGGCTAAGGTATTGGTTTCAATATCCGATATCATTAAAGAAAATTTTCCTTTATACCCAATGACCTTTCAATTAATGTTGCCTTACAGGTCCAACTTGAATCTTCTTGGCATTTCATTAGTAGTAATATTATTTGGAACAAGTCCACGTGGGTTTATAATGGATCATTACCGAAATCTCGAAGGAAGTGAAAGAGAAAAGTAAAATAATAATTAAAAAACCCTGGAAAATCTCTGGAGATCTTAATAAACTACTAGGTTCTAATAAACAAGAAAACATATGGATTCAACTCTCTTTGGAGGAATGAGCTTTTGTTTAATTGGAACAAAAATGGGATTTGTACTAAGCTTAGATATACTGTAAGGGAATACCAAATGAAAACACTAAAAATAAATTAAAAGCTTTAACATTGGCTCTTCCTTGACTGTACTTCCCTTTCCTTAAAATATACAAAAGAAACAAACGTCCTCCCTCTTCTTTTGCAGAAATGAAAGGACCACGATGAAATAAAACCTATTTTACAGCAAACTATGAAATATTTCAAAGATAACCATTGCCATACATTAAGTGGCCCTCATTATCATGAACTTAAAAGGAGCTGGAGAGAAGAGAAAGAGAAAAAAAAAAGAAAAGGAAAGGAATGCTGTTCACTCTTGTCTTTCGTGAGCAGTTTCTTTGCGAGAAGCACCTTGATTTCTGAATAATTCTGAGGAAGCCAATTTGATGTATGAGGCTGACAGCCTCTCTGCTGGCTTGTCAGAAAAGGGCATATCATTGAAAAGTCCAAAGGAGCTAAAAATGACAGGAATGACAGCTCAGCTGAAACACAGGGGAGGGCAATGAGTGATTCCTCAAGTAATCTGGAAATATTACATTACACACATACACAAACATACACAACTAGTCTGGGAACAACTATGCCTCATTACTGCTGCGGTCTTAGGATCCAGAGGGACCAGGAAGATTTTTCTCTTAATTTGGTGAAACCAGCAATTCACCTTCTGCAAAGTGCTGGCCCAGCAAGGGGATGGCCTAACACTATGGGTGCCAAGACTCCTCTCATGCCTTTTCCACTGGTCAGCACGAGGAGGCACTGAGGCAGTGATGGGATTCAAGTAATTTAACAACCGGTTCTCTGCCCTAATGATTTCTTCCAACAACCAGTTTGCCAAACTGGTTAAAATTAACAACTGGTTCTCCCGAAGGGGTGCGAACTGGCTGAATCCCATCACTGCACTGAGGCCATATAACTTGAACCCCTTAAAAGAGTCATAGTTGCTCCCACTATTTATTTATTTATTTATTTATTTATTTATTTATTTATTTATTTATTTATTTATTTATTTATTTATTTATCAATCATATTTCTATGCCACCCACTCTCCGAGGAGTCTGGGCGGCTTACACCAAAGACAGTATACTAAATAGCATATTGCCCCCAACAACCTGGGTCCTCATTTTACCCACCTTGGAAGGATGGAAGGCTGAGTCAACCTTGAGCTGGTGAGATTTGATCTGCTGATCTGAACTAGCAGTCAGCTGAAGTAGCTGCAGTACAGCACTCTGACTACTGTGCCACCTTGGCTCATAGTCGGCTCAGCTATATGCCAAAGATGCACAGAATACTGTTACCTTCCCACTGAAGTGGTGTTGTGGCTCTGTTGCCTGAGCCTGCGTCATCAGCAGGGGAGGACTCTGAGAGTGAGGGAGAGGAGTTGGCAAGGCCTCCTTCTCCAGGACTCTCCTCTCTGGCAATGCTTCCGGAGGACACCGAAGGGCAGGAG
>JAUDYJ010000106.1:20000-22088 GCA_030761175.1 Masticophis lateralis
CCGGGCGGGCGGACGTCCCTGTCTACCGGGACGCTCGGGCGGACCGGAGCCTTTCCGCCGCGGTGGGTGCGCGCGGGATCCCGGCTCCGGAGCCGGGGGCCTCGGCGGACCGGAGCGTTTCCGCCGTCCCGGGTGAGCGGGATCCCGGCTCCGGAGCCGCGGGCCTCGGTCCCGGACCTCGGCCTACCCCTCGGCGCCCGACCCGGGCGCCGGGGGCCTCCCGGGCGGGCGGACGTCCCTGTCTACCGGGACGCTCGGGCGGACCGGAGCCTTTCCGCCGCGGTGGGTGCGCGCGGGATCCCGGCTCCGGAGCCGGGGGCCTCGGCGGACCGGAGCGTTTCCGCCGTCCCGGGTGCGCGGGATCCCGGCTCCGGAGCCGCGGGCCTCGGTCCCGGACCTCGGCCTACCCCTCGGCGCCCGACCCGGGCGCCGGGGGCCTCCGGGGCGGGCGGACGTCCCGGTCTACCGGGACGCTCGGGCGGACCGGAGCCTTTCCGCCGCGGTGGGTGCGCGGGATCCCGGCTCCGGAGCCGCGGGCCTCGGTCCCGGACCTCGGCCTACCCCTCGGTGCCCGGCCCGGGCGCCGGGGGCCTCCGGGGCGGCCGGACGTCCCGGTCTACCGGGACGCTCGGGCGGACCGGAGCCTTTCCGACGGGGGTTGACCGCCCTCTGCGGTTCTGTTTCCCCGCCGCGATGTCGCGGGCGAGGGGGGTTCCTTCCGAGTGGACCGGGCCGGGACGCGTCCACTTTGCTCCCGGCGGGCCCCGGCCAGGAAACTGTCACGGTCTACTCGGTCCTGGACCTCCGGCGTCGCCCCGGTGCCCCCGCCGGGCCCCGGGGGCGTCCGCGCCGGTCAGACGTCCCGGTCTACCGGGGCTTCGTCCTTTTTTTTTTTTTTTTTTTTTCCCTTTTCTTTTCTTTTAAAATTTGACTTCTGTGCCGCCCTTCTCCGGAGACTCAGGGCGGCTTACCATTACAATGCGTTAAGCAATAGCCTTCCTACTTTTGTATATTTATACAAAGTCAGCTTATTGCCCCCACAAACTGGGTCCTCCATTTACCCACCTTAAGAAAGGATGGAAGGCTGAGTCGACCTTGAGCCTGGCTAGGATTGAACTCAGAGAAATTACAGGCAGCTGGTGTTAATTGCTGCCTTTAGTAGGAGGCATTAGCCCCCTACGCTACACAGGCTTTTCCCTGCAATGTCCCCCCTCCATCCAAGGACGATCTTTTTGTTCCGCCCGGCCGGGCTTTTTCAATGGGTTTTCATCTGGGATTTTTAAATTGGGGTGGTTTATGTTGAGCCAAATAATTGAATACTTTTCATTTTTAAACGGTTGTTTGTCTTGTGCTTTTCATTAGGCCGTGCACCGCCCCGAGTCCTTCGGGAGACCAAACTGTCCGTTTGGTGTGACGTACGACTGACTCCCCTTTGACTTTCGACACCTCAAGGTTGTCCGTACAATGTCCCCGATTTTCACCCTTCCGACGGCGTTTGGCGTTGTTTTCCAAAATGAACTTCTCGTAGGCCTATCGTTTCTCGTTTGAACTTCTCGAATGGATTGAATGTTTTCCTTCTTCTTGCCGAATTGCCGAATTCAGTCCGTTTCTAGTCAAGGAGAGGATTTTTATTTCTTCTTCCATTTCCGATGGCTTTGTCCATCTAGTCGTCCTTGCGTCCCTTTGTTCTTCCTGTCACTTCTTTCGCTCTCGCTCCCTCTCTTTTATTTGGCTCTCTTTCGGCCGTTTCTTTCTTCTCCTCCCGTCGTCCGTCCCCACTTTCGTCTCTCAATCTTTCCTGCTCTCGGTCATCTCGAGGTTGTTCCTCAAATCATTCCTCTTTCTCCGTGGAATCTAATCGGTCTCTTGGCTCTTGCCAGTTCGCCCGTTGATGTTTCTCCTATCTCTGCTCTCCGTGTCTCCTTGGTACCGGATTTTCCGGCGCATGACTTTTCCTGGGGGTAAAAAAAAAAATGTGGGGTTTGGGCTACACTTGCTGTATGAGACGACCTCTCTTCCAACGCACACCAAATAAAAATTAAAAAAACATCCGCTGGCTCACCCACAATGTAAAAGCCTCCTGCGCCA
>JAUDYJ010000107.1:0-2500 GCA_030761175.1 Masticophis lateralis
TTACGCTTCTCTCGTATTTCAAAATCGGGAAGGCTGTGCCCTCGATTGTTTTCCCGTCCCTTTTCCCTCTTTCTTAGATCTCCCGGTGCAATCGTTTCTGTTTTTCGTAGGGTTTTCTCCTCCGCCGCCCTCTTTTCCTTCTTTGCCTTTCTTTTGTATTTTAAAATTCTGCGCTCTCCTATCCTGCCCTCTCTTTCCCACAGTTCACCCGTCCTTCCTCTTTCCTTTCCTGCGCCCTTTCGCTGTACGTCAAGCCCGAGAGACTTCTTTTGGGTTTGAAAATCGCAAAATCTTTTATTTCGTCCCGGACGTCTTCTTGTTTTCCATCTCTTTCTTAGATTTCCACTCTCCATCTCGGGGTCATCCTTTCGATTTTTTTCTGTTTTTCCCGTCCCGCCCTCTTTTCCTTCTCGGTTTCTTTTCTCTTTGTCCGTACTTCCGGTCGTGTTGCGACGGTTCAATTTGACACAGTCGGTCTCTTTGTCTTTGCCTTCTTCGTTATCCCTCTCTCTCTCTGGCTGGCAGAGCGTCATCTCGCGATAGCCAGAGATCTAGGCGAGAATGGAAGCTTTTCACTTAAAACGGGCTACTTAAAGCAACCCGTCGTGGCAGGGAAACAGAGACTCCGGTCCGGGCCGTCTGCCCGCCTTGAAGTCGGACGTTTTAAGGGTTAGGGTTGGGGTTTGGAGTTAGGGGTTAGGGTTCTCGTTCCGGAAATGATATTAGCAGAAACCACGGAAGAAAGCGAGAAAGGAAAGAAGAAAACCTCCCTTTTGCACAACGCTGGCCATCCCGGCTGAGTTGCCTGCCTGATTAGCAGGCAACTCAGCCGGGATCGCCAGAGCTTGGATGGCCAAGCGCTGTGTAAAAGGGAAAAAAACTTTCCTTTTACACAACGCTGGCCATCCCGGCTGCTAATTTTTGCCTGCTAATGGGTACGTAGCAAAAATCCCCCCCCCGCCCCCCTCCAGCTTGCTTACCTTAGCTGCTCGCCGCGACGCTTGCCTTGCCTTGCCTTGCCTTGCCTTGCCTTGCCTTGCCTTGCCTTGCCTTGCCTTGCCTGCAATCCATTGCATCGGCAAGCAGCTAAACCTCATTGTGGAGCAAAGCAAAGCTGGCTGAGGAATTCTGGGAATTGAAGTCTGCAAGTCTTAACGTGTTTTTTCCCCTTTGGGAGCTTTAAAAGCGGGGTTTTTTAGTTGTTCTTTTTTTTTAGACCTAGCCATTGAAAGGATAGGTCTACGTTTTAGCCCAGGAAGTTTTAAATTTAGCTTAAAAATAAAAATAAAAGTGCAGCTTTCTGAGATTTAGTGTCCTTCTCTAGCGTTTCACTCTAACTACGCCGACGCACAAAATCTCACAAAGCTGGACGTGGAATTTTGTGTGCGTGTAAAAGCGTGAAAGTTGTTTTGGGGGGCTTTTTGTGGCTGTGTGAGGTTCCTGCTTGTTGCAGGGGCCGTTTTGGGTCTGGCGCAGGAGGCTTTTACATTGTGGGTGAGCCAGCGGATGTTTTTTTAATTTTTATTTGGTGTGCGTTGGAAGAGAGGTCGTCTCATACAGCAAGTGTAGCCCAAACCCCACATTTTTTTTTTTACCCCCAGGAAAAGTCATGCGCCGGAAAATCCGGTACCAAGGAGACACGGAGAGCAGAGATAGGAGAAACATCAACGGGCGAACTGGCAAGAGCCAAGAGACCGATTAGATTCCACGGAGAAAGAGGAATGATTTGAGGAACAACCTCGAGATGACCGAGAGCAGGAAAGATTGAGAGACGAAAGTGGGGACGGACGACGGGAGGAGAAGAAAGAAACGGCCGAAAGAGAGCCAAATAAAAGAGAGGGAGCGAGAGCGAAAGAAGTGACAGGAAGAACAAAGGGACGCAAGGACGACTAGATGGACAAAGCCATCGGAAATGGAAGAAGAAATAAAAATCCTCTCCTTGACTAGAAACGGACTGAATTCGGCAATTCGGCAAGAAGAAGGAAAACATTCAATCCATTCGAGAAGTTCAAACGAGAAACGATAGGCCTACGAGAAGTTCATTTTGGAAAACAACGCCAAACGCCGTCGGAAGGGTGAAAATCGGGGACATTGTACGGACAACCTTGAGGTGTCGAAAGTCAAAGGGGAGTCAGTCGTACGTCACACCAAACGGACAGTTTGGTCTCCCGAAGGACTCGGGGCGGTGCACGGCCTAATGAAAAGCACAAGACAAACAACCGTTTAAAAATGAAAAGTATTCAATTATTTGGCTCAACATAAACCACCCCAATTTAAAAATCCCAGATGAAAACCCATTGAAAAAGCCCGGCCGGGCGGAACAAAAAGATCGTCCTTGGATGGAGGGGGGACATTGCAGGGAAAAGCCTGTGTAGCGTAGGGGGCTAATGCCTCCTACTAAAGGCAGCAATTAACACCAGCTGCCTGTAATTTCTCTGAGTTCAATCCTAGCCAGGCTCAAGGTCGACTCAGCCTTCCATCCTTTCTTAAGGTGGGTAAA
>JAUDYJ010000107.1:15000-17500 GCA_030761175.1 Masticophis lateralis
TCGGTCTCTTTGTCTTTGCCTTCTTCGTTATCCCTCTCTCTCTCTGGCTGGCAGAGCGTCATCTCGCGATAGCCAGAGATCTAGGCGAGAATGGAAGCTTTTCACTTAAAACGGGCTACTTAAAGCAACCCGTCGTGGCAGGGAAACAGAGACTCCGGTCCGGGCCGTCTGCCCGCCTTGAAGTCGGACGTTTTAAGGGTTAGGGTTGGGGTTTGGAGTTAGGGGTTAGGGTTCTCGTTCCGGAAATGATATTAGCAGAAACCACGGAAGAAAGCGAGAAAGGAAAGAAGAAAACCTCCCTTTTGCACAACGCTGGCCATCCCGGCTGAGTTGCCTGCCTGATTAGCAGGCAACTCAGCCGGGATCGCCAGAGCTTGGATGGCCAAGCGCTGTGTAAAAGGGAAAAAAACTTTCCTTTTACACAACGCTGGCCATCCCGGCTGCTAATTTTTGCCTGCTAATGGGTACGTAGCAAAAATCCCCCCCCCGCCCCCCTCCAGCTTGCTTACCTTAGCTGCTCGCCGCGACGCTTGCCTTGCCTTGCCTTGCCTTGCCTTGCCTTGCCTTGCCTTGCCTTGCCTTGCCTTGCCTGCAATCCATTGCATCGGCAAGCAGCTAAACCTCATTGTGGAGCAAAGCAAAGCTGGCTGAGGAATTCTGGGAATTGAAGTCTGCAAGTCTTAACGTGTTTTTTCCCCTTTGGGAGCTTTAAAAGCGGGGTTTTTTAGTTGTTCTTTTTTTTTAGACCTAGCCATTGAAAGGATAGGTCTACGTTTTAGCCCAGGAAGTTTTAAATTTAGCTTAAAAATAAAAATAAAAGTGCAGCTTTCTGAGATTTAGTGTCCTTCTCTAGCGTTTCACTCTAACTACGCCGACGCACAAAATCTCACAAAGCTGGACGTGGAATTTTGTGTGCGTGTAAAAGCGTGAAAGTTGTTTTGGGGGGCTTTTTGTGGCTGTGTGAGGTTCCTGCTTGTTGCAGGGGCCGTTTTGGGTCTGGCGCAGGAGGCTTTTACATTGTGGGTGAGCCAGCGGATGTTTTTTTAATTTTTATTTGGTGTGCGTTGGAAGAGAGGTCGTCTCATACAGCAAGTGTAGCCCAAACCCCACATTTTTTTTTTTACCCCCAGGAAAAGTCATGCGCCGGAAAATCCGGTACCAAGGAGACACGGAGAGCAGAGATAGGAGAAACATCAACGGGCGAACTGGCAAGAGCCAAGAGACCGATTAGATTCCACGGAGAAAGAGGAATGATTTGAGGAACAACCTCGAGATGACCGAGAGCAGGAAAGATTGAGAGACGAAAGTGGGGACGGACGACGGGAGGAGAAGAAAGAAACGGCCGAAAGAGAGCCAAATAAAAGAGAGGGAGCGAGAGCGAAAGAAGTGACAGGAAGAACAAAGGGACGCAAGGACGACTAGATGGACAAAGCCATCGGAAATGGAAGAAGAAATAAAAATCCTCTCCTTGACTAGAAACGGACTGAATTCGGCAATTCGGCAAGAAGAAGGAAAACATTCAATCCATTCGAGAAGTTCAAACGAGAAACGATAGGCCTACGAGAAGTTCATTTTGGAAAACAACGCCAAACGCCGTCGGAAGGGTGAAAATCGGGGACATTGTACGGACAACCTTGAGGTGTCGAAAGTCAAAGGGGAGTCAGTCGTACGTCACACCAAACGGACAGTTTGGTCTCCCGAAGGACTCGGGGCGGTGCACGGCCTAATGAAAAGCACAAGACAAACAACCGTTTAAAAATGAAAAGTATTCAATTATTTGGCTCAACATAAACCACCCCAATTTAAAAATCCCAGATGAAAACCCATTGAAAAAGCCCGGCCGGGCGGAACAAAAAGATCGTCCTTGGATGGAGGGGGGACATTGCAGGGAAAAGCCTGTGTAGCGTAGGGGGCTAATGCCTCCTACTAAAGGCAGCAATTAACACCAGCTGCCTGTAATTTCTCTGAGTTCAATCCTAGCCAGGCTCAAGGTCGACTCAGCCTTCCATCCTTTCTTAAGGTGGGTAAATGGAGGACCCAGTTTGTGGGGGCAATAAGCTGACTTTGTATAAATATACAAAAGTAGGAAGGCTATTGCTTAACGCATTGGAATGGTAAGCCGCCCTGAGTCTCCGGAGAAGGGCGGCACAGAAGTCAAATTTTAAAAGAAAAGAAAAGAAAAAAAAAAAAAAAGGACGAAGCCCCGGTAGACCGGGACGTCTGACCGGCGCGGACGCCCCCGGGGCCCGGCGGGGGCACCGGGGCGACGCCGGAGGTCCAGGACCGAGTAGACCGTGACAGTTTCCTGGCCGGGGCCCGCCGGGAGCAAAGTGGACACGTCCCGGCCCGGTCCACTCGGAAGGAACCCCCCTCGCCCGCGACATCGCGGCGGGGAAACAGAACCGCAGAGGGCGGTCAACCCCCGTCGGAAAGGCTCCGGTCCGCCCGAGCGTCCCGGTAGACCGGGACGTCCGGCCGCCCCGGAGGCCCCCGGCGCCCG
>JAUDYJ010000108.1:2500-5000 GCA_030761175.1 Masticophis lateralis
ATCCCGGCTCCGGAGCCGCGGGCCTCGGTCCCGGACCTCGGCCTACCCCTCGGTGCCCGACCCGGGCGCCGGGGGCCTCCCGGGCGGGCGGACGTCCCTGTCTACCGGGACGCTCGGGCGGACCGGAGCCTTTCCGCCGCGGTGGGTGCGCGGGATCCCGGCTCCGGAGCCGCGGGCCTCGGTCCCGGACCTCGGCCTACCCCTCGGTGCCCGACCCGGGCGCCGGGGGCCTCCGGGGCGGGCGGACGTCCCGGTCTACCGGGACGCTCGGGCGGACCGGAGCCTTTCCGCCGCGGTGGGTGCGCGCGGGATCCCGGCTCCGGAGCCGGGGGCCTCGGCGGACCGGAGCGTTTCCGCCGTCCCGGGTGAGCGGGATCCCGGCTCCGGAGCCGCGGGCCTCGGTCCCGGACCTCGGCCTACCCCTCGGCGCCCGACCCGGGCGCCGGGGGCCTCCCGGGCGGGCGGACGTCCCGGTCTACCGGGACGCTCGGGCGGACCGGAGCCTTTCCGCCGCGGTGGGTGCGCGCGGGATCCCGGCTCCGGAGCCGGGGGCCTCGGTGGACCGGAGCGTTTCCGCCGTCCCGGGTGCGCGGGATCCCGGCTCCGGAGCCGCGGGCCTCGGTCCCGGACCTCGGCCTACCCCTCGGCGCCCGACCCGGGCGCCGGGGGCCTCCCGGGCGGGCGGACGTCCCTGTCTACCGGGACGCTCGGGCGGACCGGAGCCTTTCCGCCGCGGTGGGTGCGCGCGGGATCCCGGCTCCGGAGCCGGGGGCCTCGGTGGACCGGAGCGTTTCCGCCGTCCCGGGTGCGCGGGATCCCGGCTCCGGAGCCGCGGGCCTCGGTCCCGGACCTCGGCCTACCCCTCGGCGCCCGACCCGGGCGCCGGGGGCCTCCGGGGCGGGCGGACGTCCCGGTCTACCGGGACGCTCGGGCGGACCGGAGCCTTTCCGCCGCGGTGGGTGCGCGGGATCCCGGCTCCGGAGCCGCGGGCCTCGGTCCCGGACCTCGGCCTACCCCTCGGTGCCCGGCCCGGGCGCCGGGGGCCTCCGGGGCGGCCGGACGTCCCGGTCTACCGGGACGCTCGGGCGGACCGGAGCCTTTCCGACGGGGGTTGACCGCCCTCTGCGGTTCTGTTTCCCCGCCGCGATGTCGCGGGCGAGGGGGGTTCCTTCCGAGTGGACCGGGCCGGGACGTGTCCACTTTGCTCCCGGCGGGCCCCGGCCAGGAAACTGTCACGGTCTACTCGGTCCTGGACCTCCGGCGTCGCCCCGGTGCCCCCGCCGGGCCCCGGGGGCGTCCGCGCCGGTCAGACGTCCCGGTCTACCGGGGCTTCGTCCTTTTTTTTTTTTTTTCTTTTCTTTTCTTTTAAAATTTGACTTCTGTGCCGCCCTTCTCCGGAGACTCAGGGCGGCTTACCATTCCAATGCGTTAAGCAATAGCCTTCCTACTTTTGTATATTTATACAAAGTCAGCTTATTGCCCCCACAAACTGGGTCCTCCATTTACCCACCTTAAGAAAGGATGGAAGGCTGAGTCGACCTTGAGCCTGGCTAGGATTGAACTCAGAGAAATTACAGGCAGCTGGTGTTAATTGCTGCCTTTAGTAGGAGGCATTAGCCCCCTACGCTACACAGGCTTTTCCCTGCAATGTCCCCCCTCCATCCAAGGACGATCTTTTTGTTCCGCCCGGCCGGGCTTTTTCAATGGGTTTTCATCTGGGATTTTTAAATTGGGGTGGTTTATGTTGAGCCAAATAATTGAATACTTTTCATTTTTAAACGGTTGTTTGTCTTGTGCTTTTCATTAGGCCGTGCACCGCCCCGAGTCCTTCGGGAGACCAAACTGTCCGTTTGGTGTGACGTACGACTGACTCCCCTTTGACTTTCGACACCTCAAGGTTGTCCGTACAATGTCCCCGATTTTCACCCTTCCGACGGCGTTTGGCGTTGTTTTCCAAAATGAACTTCTCGTAGGCCTATCGTTTCTCGTTTGAACTTCTCGAATGGATTGAATGTTTTCCTTCTTCTTGCCGAATTGCCGAATTCAGTCCGTTTCTAGTCAAGGAGAGGATTTTTATTTCTTCTTCCATTTCCGATGGCTTTGTCCATCTAGTCGTCCTTGCGTCCCTTTGTTCTTCCTGTCACTTCTTTCGCTCTCGCTCCCTCTCTTTTATTTGGCTCTCTTTCGGCCGTTTCTTTCTTCTCCTCCCGTCGTCCGTCCCCACTTTCGTCTCTCAATCTTTCCTGCTCTCGGTCATCTCGAGGTTGTTCCTCAAATCATTCCTCTTTCTCCGTGGAATCTAATCGGTCTCTTGGCTCTTGCCAGTTCGCCCGTTGATGTTTCTCCTATCTCTGCTCTCCGTGTCTCCTTGGTACCGGATTTTCCGGCGCATGACTTTTCCTGGGGGTAAAAAAAAAAATGTGGGGTTTGGGCTACACTTGCTGTATGAGACGACCTCTCTTCCAACGCACACCAAATAAAAATTAAAAAAACATCCGCT
>JAUDYJ010000108.1:17500-20618 GCA_030761175.1 Masticophis lateralis
GGTCTACCGGGACGCTCGGGCGGACCGGAGCCTTTCCGCCGCGGTGGGTGCGCGCGGGATCCCGGCTCCGGAGCCGGGGGCCTCGGTGGACCGGAGCGTTTCCGCCGTCCCGGGTGCGCGGGATCCCGGCTCCGGAGCCGCGGGCCTCGGTCCCGGACCTCGGCCTACCCCTCGGCGCCCGACCCGGGCGCCGGGGGCCTCCCGGGCGGGCGGACGTCCCTGTCTACCGGGACGCTCGGGCGGACCGGAGCCTTTCCGCCGCGGTGGGTGCGCGCGGGATCCCGGCTCCGGAGCCGGGGGCCTCGGTGGACCGGAGCGTTTCCGCCGTCCCGGGTGCGCGGGATCCCGGCTCCGGAGCCGCGGGCCTCGGTCCCGGACCTCGGCCTACCCCTCGGCGCCCGACCCGGGCGCCGGGGGCCTCCGGGGCGGGCGGACGTCCCGGTCTACCGGGACGCTCGGGCGGACCGGAGCCTTTCCGCCGCGGTGGGTGCGCGGGATCCCGGCTCCGGAGCCGCGGGCCTCGGTCCCGGACCTCGGCCTACCCCTCGGTGCCCGGCCCGGGCGCCGGGGGCCTCCGGGGCGGCCGGACGTCCCGGTCTACCGGGACGCTCGGGCGGACCGGAGCCTTTCCGACGGGGGTTGACCGCCCTCTGCGGTTCTGTTTCCCCGCCGCGATGTCGCGGGCGAGGGGGGTTCCTTCCGAGTGGACCGGGCCGGGACGTGTCCACTTTGCTCCCGGCGGGCCCCGGCCAGGAAACTGTCACGGTCTACTCGGTCCTGGACCTCCGGCGTCGCCCCGGTGCCCCCGCCGGGCCCCGGGGGCGTCCGCGCCGGTCAGACGTCCCGGTCTACCGGGGCTTCGTCCTTTTTTTTTTTTTTTCTTTTCTTTTCTTTTAAAATTTGACTTCTGTGCCGCCCTTCTCCGGAGACTCAGGGCGGCTTACCATTCCAATGCGTTAAGCAATAGCCTTCCTACTTTTGTATATTTATACAAAGTCAGCTTATTGCCCCCACAAACTGGGTCCTCCATTTACCCACCTTAAGAAAGGATGGAAGGCTGAGTCGACCTTGAGCCTGGCTAGGATTGAACTCAGAGAAATTACAGGCAGCTGGTGTTAATTGCTGCCTTTAGTAGGAGGCATTAGCCCCCTACGCTACACAGGCTTTTCCCTGCAATGTCCCCCCTCCATCCAAGGACGATCTTTTTGTTCCGCCCGGCCGGGCTTTTTCAATGGGTTTTCATCTGGGATTTTTAAATTGGGGTGGTTTATGTTGAGCCAAATAATTGAATACTTTTCATTTTTAAACGGTTGTTTGTCTTGTGCTTTTCATTAGGCCGTGCACCGCCCCGAGTCCTTCGGGAGACCAAACTGTCCGTTTGGTGTGACGTACGACTGACTCCCCTTTGACTTTCGACACCTCAAGGTTGTCCGTACAATGTCCCCGATTTTCACCCTTCCGACGGCGTTTGGCGTTGTTTTCCAAAATGAACTTCTCGTAGGCCTATCGTTTCTCGTTTGAACTTCTCGAATGGATTGAATGTTTTCCTTCTTCTTGCCGAATTGCCGAATTCAGTCCGTTTCTAGTCAAGGAGAGGATTTTTATTTCTTCTTCCATTTCCGATGGCTTTGTCCATCTAGTCGTCCTTGCGTCCCTTTGTTCTTCCTGTCACTTCTTTCGCTCTCGCTCCCTCTCTTTTATTTGGCTCTCTTTCGGCCGTTTCTTTCTTCTCCTCCCGTCGTCCGTCCCCACTTTCGTCTCTCAATCTTTCCTGCTCTCGGTCATCTCGAGGTTGTTCCTCAAATCATTCCTCTTTCTCCGTGGAATCTAATCGGTCTCTTGGCTCTTGCCAGTTCGCCCGTTGATGTTTCTCCTATCTCTGCTCTCCGTGTCTCCTTGGTACCGGATTTTCCGGCGCATGACTTTTCCTGGGGGTAAAAAAAAAAATGTGGGGTTTGGGCTACACTTGCTGTATGAGACGACCTCTCTTCCAACGCACACCAAATAAAAATTAAAAAAACATCCGCTGGCTCACCCACAATGTAAAAGCCTCCTGCGCCAGACCCAAAACGGCCCCTGCAACAAGCAGGAACCTCACACAGCCACAAAAAGCCCCCCAAAACAACTTTCACGCTTTTACACGCACACAAAATTCCACGTCCAGCTTTGTGAGATTTTGTGCGTCGGCGTAGTTAGAGTGAAACGCTAGAGAAGGACACTAAATCTCAGAAAGCTGCACTTTTATTTTTATTTTTAAGCTAAATTTAAAACTTCCTGGGCTAAAACGTAGACCTATCCTTTCAATGGCTAGGTCTAAAAAAAAAGAACAACTAAAAAACCCCGCTTTTAAAGCTCCCAAAGGGGAAAAAACACGTTAAGACTTGCAGACTTCAATTCCCAGAATTCCTCAGCCAGCTTTGCTTTGCTCCACAATGAGGTTTAGCTGCTTGCCGATGCAATGGATTGCAGGCAAGGCAAGGCAAGGCAAGGCAAGGCAAGGCAAGGCAAGGCAAGGCAAGGCAAGGCAAGCGTCGCGGCGAGCAGCTAAGGTAAGCAAGCTGGAGGGGGGCGGGGGGGGGATTTTTGCTACGTACCCATTAGCAGGCAAAAATTAGCAGCCGGGATGGCCAGCGTTGTGTAAAAGGAAAGTTTTTTTCCCTTTTACACAGCGCTTGGCCATCCAAGCTCTGGCGATCCCGGCTGAGTTGCCTGCTAATCAGGCAGGCAACTCAGCCGGGATGGCCAGCGTTGTGCAAAAGGGAGGTTTTCTTCTTTCCTTTCTCGCTTTCTTCCGTGGTTTCTGCTAATATCATTTCCGGAACGAGAACCCTAACCCCTAACTCCAAACCCCAACCCTAACCCTTAAAACGTCCGACTTCAAGGCGGGCAGACGGCCCGGACCGGAGTCTCTGTTTCCCTGCCACGACGGGTTGCTTTAAGTAGCCCGTTTTAAGTGAAAAGCTTCCATTCTCGCCTAGATCTCTGGCTATCGCGAGATGACGCTCTGCCAGCCAGAGAGAGAGAGGGATAACGAAGAAGGCAAAGACAAAGAGACCGACTGTGTCAAATTGAACCGTCGCAACACGACCGGAAGTACGGACAAAGAGAAAAGAAACCG
>JAUDYJ010000109.1:12500-15000 GCA_030761175.1 Masticophis lateralis
TTCTCTTTGTCCGTACTTCCGGTCGTGTTGCGACGGTTCAATTTGACACAGTCGGTCTCTTTGTCTTTGCCTTCTTCGTTATCCCTCTCTCTCTCTGGCTGGCAGAGCGTCATCTCGCGATAGCCAGAGATCTAGGCGAGAATGGAAGCTTTTCACTTAAAACGGGCTACTTAAAGCAACCCGTCGTGGCAGGGAAACAGAGACTCCGGTCCGGGCCGTCTGCCCGCCTTGAAGTCGGACGTTTTAAGGGTTAGGGTTGGGGTTTGGAGTTAGGGGTTAGGGTTCTCGTTCCGGAAATGATATTAGCAGAAACCACGGAAGAAAGCGAGAAAGGAAAGAAGAAAACCTCCCTTTTGCACAACGCTGGCCATCCCGGCTGAGTTGCCTGCCTGATTAGCAGGCAACTCAGCCGGGATCGCCAGAGCTTGGATGGCCAAGCGCTGTGTAAAAGGGAAAAAAACTTTCCTTTTACACAACGCTGGCCATCCCGGCTGCTAATTTTTGCCTGCTAATGGGTACGTAGCAAAAATCCCCCCCCCGCCCCCCTCCAGCTTGCTTACCTTAGCTGCTCGCCGCGACGCTTGCCTTGCCTTGCCTTGCCTTGCCTTGCCTTGCCTTGCCTTGCCTTGCCTTGCCTTGCCTGCAATCCATTGCATCGGCAAGCAGCTAAACCTCATTGTGGAGCAAAGCAAAGCTGGCTGAGGAATTCTGGGAATTGAAGTCTGCAAGTCTTAACGTGTTTTTTCCCCTTTGGGAGCTTTAAAAGCGGGGTTTTTTAGTTGTTCTTTTTTTTTAGACCTAGCCATTGAAAGGATAGGTCTACGTTTTAGCCCAGGAAGTTTTAAATTTAGCTTAAAAATAAAAATAAAAGTGCAGCTTTCTGAGATTTAGTGTCCTTCTCTAGCGTTTCACTCTAACTACGCCGACGCACAAAATCTCACAAAGCTGGACGTGGAATTTTGTGTGCGTGTAAAAGCGTGAAAGTTGTTTTGGGGGGCTTTTTGTGGCTGTGTGAGGTTCCTGCTTGTTGCAGGGGCCGTTTTGGGTCTGGCGCAGGAGGCTTTTACATTGTGGGTGAGCCAGCGGATGTTTTTTTAATTTTTATTTGGTGTGCGTTGGAAGAGAGGTCGTCTCATACAGCAAGTGTAGCCCAAACCCCACATTTTTTTTTTTACCCCCAGGAAAAGTCATGCGCCGGAAAATCCGGTACCAAGGAGACACGGAGAGCAGAGATAGGAGAAACATCAACGGGCGAACTGGCAAGAGCCAAGAGACCGATTAGATTCCACGGAGAAAGAGGAATGATTTGAGGAACAACCTCGAGATGACCGAGAGCAGGAAAGATTGAGAGACGAAAGTGGGGACGGACGACGGGAGGAGAAGAAAGAAACGGCCGAAAGAGAGCCAAATAAAAGAGAGGGAGCGAGAGCGAAAGAAGTGACAGGAAGAACAAAGGGACGCAAGGACGACTAGATGGACAAAGCCATCGGAAATGGAAGAAGAAATAAAAATCCTCTCCTTGACTAGAAACGGACTGAATTCGGCAATTCGGCAAGAAGAAGGAAAACATTCAATCCATTCGAGAAGTTCAAACGAGAAACGATAGGCCTACGAGAAGTTCATTTTGGAAAACAACGCCAAACGCCGTCGGAAGGGTGAAAATCGGGGACATTGTACGGACAACCTTGAGGTGTCGAAAGTCAAAGGGGAGTCAGTCGTACGTCACACCAAACGGACAGTTTGGTCTCCCGAAGGACTCGGGGCGGTGCACGGCCTAATGAAAAGCACAAGACAAACAACCGTTTAAAAATGAAAAGTATTCAATTATTTGGCTCAACATAAACCACCCCAATTTAAAAATCCCAGATGAAAACCCATTGAAAAAGCCCGGCCGGGCGGAACAAAAAGATCGTCCTTGGATGGAGGGGGGACATTGCAGGGAAAAGCCTGTGTAGCGTAGGGGGCTAATGCCTCCTACTAAAGGCAGCAATTAACACCAGCTGCCTGTAATTTCTCTGAGTTCAATCCTAGCCAGGCTCAAGGTCGACTCAGCCTTCCATCCTTTCTTAAGGTGGGTAAATGGAGGACCCAGTTTGTGGGGGCAATAAGCTGACTTTGTATAAATATACAAAAGTAGGAAGGCTATTGCTTAACGCATTGGAATGGTAAGCCGCCCTGAGTCTCCGGAGAAGGGCGGCACAGAAGTCAAATTTTAAAAGAAAAGAAAAGAAAAAAAAAAAAAAAGGACGAAGCCCCGGTAGACCGGGACGTCTGACCGGCGCGGACGCCCCCGGGGCCCGGCGGGGGCACCGGGGCGACGCCGGAGGTCCAGGACCGAGTAGACCGTGACAGTTTCCTGGCCGGGGCCCGCCGGGAGCAAAGTGGACACGTCCCGGCCCGGTCCACTCGGAAGGAACCCCCCTCGCCCGCGACATCGCGGCGGGGAAACAGAACCGCAGAGGGCGGTCAACCCCCGTCGGAAAGGCTCCGGTCCGCCCGA